>JAIFHC010000488.1:0-50000 GCA_021229015.1 Solen grandis
GTAGTGATGCTGTAACACAGACGAAATGCTTCAACTCATTATATTCCTTACCAGGTTTTACCTCGTATCGGAAAGCACACTTCTTTCTAGGGGGTGTTGTAAGAAGGTTTTTGTTGAAAACACGTTGACTTGTCATGACAGTTACAGCACAGAGGAATCTGCCACGCAATACACTGACGTATTAAACTTTTTTTTTTCAAATAAAAAATTAGAATTCCTCAATTGATATGTAGTTATGAACATTTTATATGACGGAATATAACATTTGCGTACATTATAGCTGTTGGTAAGCTGACTACCTTTAATTATTTCATTATTAGCCGTAAAACATATCTGCTTAATCAGCAAGTAAGTAGGTCTCAGAATACGAGTACGTAAATCTAATTAAATAAGACGAATATTTCGTTGTAGGCATAGCCTCTCTCAAAACTACTTAGATTTGGCACTGCGCATGCATACCGGACGGCGAAAGTACGATGACGAAAACGCGAAAACATGATGACGAAAACGCGAAGACGCGATGACGAAAACGCGAAGTTTAAACGATATGAAAAGGCAAAATTATATCACATTTTCATCATCGTGTTTTTGCGTTTTCTTCACCGTACTTTCGCGTTTTTATCATCGTAGTTTCGTGCTTCGCGTTTCAGATTCCTCCATTCAGAGGTGAATATGCAGATGGCCCTAATGGAATTCCGTAAGCTATCTGTGATCATGTCCGCTTTCTTTCATCTTTTGATCCTATTGATTGTTAAGTTCTGATTATTTTCCTGAAAAAGTTTCAGTTGTTCTGTTAAGAAAAAATAATAGCTGATCAGTGTGATAGAAGACTTTGGAAAAATGAATGCAGGTATCATTTCTAAGCCTTTTTTCCTCGTTACTGTCATTAAGTCGCTTTTAGCGGCAAAACTGAAATACTTGTTTATTCATTTATTTGTTTATTATTTATATACATGTACTTCTTTTTATCGAAGAATTCACTTTTACATGTAATGTACTAAGAATCAAACAAGAACAATCAGTTTTGGTAGTTTTAAAAATGATTTAAAATTTCGTTGATAGAACTGTGGACACTCGGTGTACTTGGAAACTTTATTTCGAAATGTTCTAGAAGGAATCATACCGAAGGAACGTTTCAATACACATGTGTTTTTAGTAGTGGTAAAATAAATTCTATAGGACTTCATATCACTTTGACTAAATATTTTGCATTTAAAAGTAATTCTTGCCACTAACATTTATTAAACATCACAACTTACTTGTTATATTTGACTATTATAAAGACGTATTTGAGGATGATTAATGCTTTGAATCAAAGAAACTATTTTACAAATAACACATACATACATAATTTGTTTACAAGATACATACAGACTGTATTTTAAATGATCGAATGAATATGAAACGTTGCATTTTTAGATATTTAAAAAAGTGTATTCTCATATAAAAATATTGTGTAGTTTCATCATCACATATAGCACAATGTTTGACTTTCGTGGATTACTTTATCCACGGATGTAAAACCCCACGAACATTGCTGATAAGGAGTCGTGGTCTATTGAATATATATACCAACGAAATTCAATGTCAGCGAAAATAATGATTTTACAGTATGCTTATTATCATGCATACTAATTTAGCATACTATACATATACAGATATATAGAAGATGTACAATAAAACTAATTAGAATATCAATCAGTATATATAATATAGAGTTAAACAATTAAATCACCTTTCGATATGAAACAAATAGTCGTGTACATACGGTTTTTAGTGTCAGACTGGGAATAAATTAGTATATGTAGTTTTATATGTAATCAATATGCAATTTTAAGCATTTGTAACAAATCGAACCACGGTTTAAGACTTGACTTGACTATTTGAGCTTACCGTCGCTTCGACAGTATTTCAGTCATATAGCGACGTCCAGCTAATTACAGGTAGAGGAAGACCCTGTATGCACGGAGGCATCCGGGTAGAACCACCGACTACCGCAAGCCAGCTGAAAGGCTTCCTCACATGAAAATCCGAAGACCCTGCCGGAATTCGAACCCACGCGGTGAGGGCCTGAATGAGCTCTAAAGTCAGCGACTTTACCCTCTCGGCCATGGAGGCCCCCACGGTTTAAGAAAAAAATACATAAATGTATGTCATATATATGTATATATATTAAATTCAGTTTATAGTCTTTTCCTATACGAGCACATAGAAACCACGTCTGATTAAAGCAACGTTCTTGATTTGAAATTCATGTTACAGAAAAAAAGTTACAAAAAGCGCATACACACGAACGGGCACTCATTCACGAACACACAACACGTTCGTATATAGTATTGGCCATTGGATAACCGGTTTCCCCAGTGTTTATGTATCATCTTTGTGGTCGGAACTGTTGGCTTTCTATGTCTTTTATGTTATTATTTTCTTTAAATTATTCCCTTTGCATGGTTCCTGGATATTACTAGTACATTTTGACTGGAGAAGGCAATAAGTAAAAACTGCTGTCGTGTCATTGGTTTCGGACGCGTGATGTTCATATCCGGTGTTAAACCAATGAGCTACGGTGTACGGATGCTTCATGAGAATAGAAAGTCAGAGTTCTTCCTGTTTTGCAGACGCCCCGCCACCCTACAATGAGAAGCCGGAACAGTATCCCACTGTAGTATGTCCAAGTCCGGTACCCAGCCCTGCTCCAAGCCCGGTACCAACACGCGCACATCCGGTTCCCGCGACTGCTCCAGCAGGGTATCTAGGCCAGGGACCAGCTGAAAGGCTTCCTCACATGAAAATCCGAAGACCCTGCCGGAATTCGAACCCACGCGGTGAGGGCCTGAATGAGCTCTAAAGTCAGCGACTTTACCCTCTCGGCCATGGAGGCCCCCACGGTTTAAGAAAAAAATACATAAATGTATGTCATATATATGTATATATATTAAATTCAGTTTATAGTCTTTTCCTATACGAGCACATAGAAACCACGTCTGATTAAAGCAACGTTCTTGATTTGAAATTCATGTTACAGAAAAAAAGTTACAAAAAGCGCATACACACGAACGGGCACTCATTCACGAACACACAACACGTTCGTATATAGTATTGGCCATTGGATAACCGGTTTCCCCAGTGTTTATGTATCATCTTTGTGGTCGGAACTGTTGGCTTTCTATGTCTTTTATGTTATTATTTTCTTTAAATTATTCCCTTTGCATGGTTCCTGGATATTACTAGTACATTTTGACTGGAGAAGGCAATAAGTAAAAACTGCTGTCGTGTCATTGGTTTCGGACGCGTGATGTTCATATCCGGTGTTAAACCAATGAGCTACGGTGTACGGATGCTTCATGAGAATAGAAAGTCAGAGTTCTTCCTGTTTTGCAGACGCCCCGCCACCCTACAATGAGAAGCCGGAACAGTATCCCACTGTAGTATGTCCAAGTCCGGTACCCAGCCCTGCTCCAAGCCCGGTACCAACACGCGCACATCCGGTTCCCGCGACTGCTCCAGCAGGGTATCTAGGCCAGGGACCAGCTATGACACAACCAATGCACCTGGCAGTGCCTCCCGTTGCGCCCGGGTACCAGCCGGTGGTGGCCCAACCTTACATGATGCAGCCAATGATGATGTCTGGTCCGATACAGATGTCCAACAACTCGTCCAACCAAGTAGCAAATAACATTGTAAGACTATCTTGGCATCTAAACACAGCGGCGCCGTCTTTGATCTAATAGATATCTGTATTCTTCTCATTACTTTTATTCGGTGTTAAGCTTTTATACTCTTTTTTTTCCCCTTTTTTAAACGTCGAAATAATAATTAAATCCAGTCGAAGTTCTTTGATTTCTTGTGAATACGATAAAAAATATCGCAATTTAGTTGCAGGATAATCCCCTACGTGTGTACCATTTTCTATTTGTCTGTTGCCTAGGAGATCAACACGGGGACCAAGAAGAAGGAGGTAACGGTGGTGCCCTCGAGACCCCGGGACTGGATGGTCTGCTCTGTCTTGACGTGTCTCTGTTGCTTCTTCCCTACAGGCATTGTCGCTATCTACTGTTCCAACAAGGTAAACAGTTTGTCTACATGTCTGCCTGACTCTGTATTTCAGTTTACTCCTAAATATGTTTCTCTGAGCTGTCAAAGCACTTGTCCACATATCGCATAATGCTTCGGTTGGGAACACAAGAACAGTTTAATGATCGCCATATTTCGTATTTGACGAAAAAGAAACATTGGTGAACAAACTGAACACGTGAGATAGAGTTAAGATGTTTTACATAATATACGTTTTATATATGTTTTAAAATTCACTGTATTAGATTAATATACAAATGTTCACTGATTCAAAATTATTATGTACTTCTTGACTACCGATAAAACGTTTCCACCACAAACAATTGAGGTTAATTCAGAATCTATAACAATTTACAGGAAAACTGTATATTTTTCCTGTCTTTGTCCCATCTGAGTGTGAAGCACAGTTGCATTCAAAAGTGGATTTATGACTGATTTTTTCCTTGGCGTTTCTTAATAATATGTTCTATGGCTGTGCCTGCCTTTGTTTTATTTTATATTCCCCATTTACGTGGATTGTAAAACATTCGTGAACCAATGGACCGAGAGTCCTTAAGCATTAAGCATAAACTAGAACAGTAAATGAGAAAGTGTGGCTTGTAATTTGGAACCATTTTATTTATTTTCATCATCGAATGGATGTTGTAGCTATGAGGGCCGAACGACATGGTTTTATTTGTCATATTCGTATTAGATTAACAAAGAACACATTACATGCCAGAAGTACTTGAACTGGTGCAATGGTTTACATCACACAGTTTCATTCATAGTATTTTTATTGATATTTTTCCCTCTTGCGCAAACAGGTGCACGTGTATCTTGCTCTCTAGAGGGCATATAATTTAGATATCCGATATTGTCATTTTCGCAATCTAATACAATATTTTGCGTTGTAAAAAACACAAAATAAGGAAAATGGCAGATTTTTTTTGTAAATCGTTATAGACTGACCTCACCACAAGCTCCTGTGCCTATTTCTACTGAAAATAAGCTTTATCAACATTCTTTGACCTCCAGGCCACTGTTTTATATTCTGCCGGACGCTGGGGCAAGGCGGAAGAAGCATCGATTTGGGCAAAGCGACTTGTGCTGCTGAGTATCGTGTTGGGACTCGGGCTGATTGTGCTGATCATCGTCGCCTCCGTTACTTCGCAAAGCACACGAAGGACACGTGGTTATTAAAAGAAATCAAGACAAATACGCAATGTGCACGCGGTTATTGGAATAAATCAAGTCAAATACGAATGTACACGTGGTTATTGGAAGAAATCAAGACAAATACGAATGTGCACGTGGTTATTGGCAGAAATCAAGTCAAATACGAAATGTACATCAGGTTATTGGAAGAAATCAAGACAAATACGTAATGTGCACGTGGTTATTGGAAGAAATCAAGACAAATACGAAATGTACACGTGGTTAGCATCTAAGACAAATTATTTCGATCACGACCACGGCTTTAAATGTTGTTAATAGGAAACTATATTTTGTACTATGTAATACACATCAGGAGGGGAACACTGTGCTTTAAGTCCGAAAACTTGTACCATTGTGAAGTGGGACGTATTCTGAAATTACACTTTTTTTAACCGACTCTTCTTTTCTAACCATGCTTCAAGGTCAGATGTTCATCCCCTTCAGCGATCTCTCAATCATACATTACCGTACTGTCATCTAAATATTTAAATGAAGCAGGAACACATTACAACAATTCACAATCTGTTGAATTGTTGAGTTGAGTGTTTTAACAGTTACCTTAGAACTTGTGAACTTAAATTATCATTTTAGCTCACCTGAGCGCATGTGCTAAGGATGAGCTATTAGCATCGTTGAATATCTGTTTATTCTCCATTTCTCAAGAGATCGTCTTCAATTTTTATGACAATGTTGATAGCCGTAATCTCGGTAACGGCTGATAAAAGTAATTTCGATCTGGAGTTATGGCCCTTTAAAAAAAGGCCAGGTTTCACTTTGTTTACACTCTAGCATCTTCATTTCTCATGCAATCATCTTCAAACTTTATAATGATGCTGACGGCCATTATCTTCAATCCAAATCTGGTTATGACTGATGTTGGCTTATTAGGTCAAGAGTTACATCGCTTAATTATTCGTCTGCATTTCTTAAGAAATAATCTTTAAGTTTCATGACAATGTCATAATTTCTCGGCCAAGTCGGTAATGACTATACAATACATACAATTTTTAAAATCTTCACAGAAACCACAAAGCATGGAGTTTAGATATCTCGTGCGTGTCATTGCCTTCTTTTTTCAATCATAGCACTGGGATGAAAATATTACTGTGGTCCTTTTTTTTTTTTGGATGACTTAGCAATTTCTCAATTACTTACTTGTGATTTTTAAGCCACGATCTTCAAATTTGGACTGCAGGCACTGATCGTGGAATTGAAATAAAATTGCTGTATTTCTGCAAGGATTTTGTATTCAGTACAACTATGCTATAATATAGCAACTTTACAGGCAGTGAAGGTAATATTTCTTAGGCGAGCGTCTACACGGCTATCTAGGCCCTCTTGTTTACATGTTACTGTGTTGTGTCAAAGTATACAGACATGGATTTTGGAACTTTGAGAATTTAGCTAAATCAAAGTGGTTGTTGAAGGAGATAAAGGATAAACATATGTAGCTTGGATGTGTATTTGATGGACTAGAACTAGGACTATTTGTCAAGGCAAGTTTTTACATATATACATAAATATTAATAATATTGACTTTTTCAGTAGACAGCAATGACCTGTCTACGGATGAATGAACGTACCTGTTGGACCTTGTGTGCATGATGGTAACAGAGAATAAATGGCCACTGTGATGCATATGCAATCTTATTGCATTATTTAAGTAGAGAAGTAACTGTCACACTATCATAACATTAGATATTGCTTTGGAACAATTCAGGTTGAGAAATGGACTGTTTAATCTGAAGCTCCAGGACAGAACTTAACTCAAACCAAAGAAATCTAAAAGATATAATCCTCATTGTGGTGCGTCAGATATTCATTATCGCAGATTTTGCTACCTGTCTTTTTATGCTGGGTTCAATGATTGCTATTCATGAAATAACAAGGTGTCAGGACCTGATTGTCGGTCAGTATGCTACACCATTGGTGAACTATTGTGAACTTTTGGATCGCCACTTAATAAATCTTGGTTATTCTGGAACCATGTCGCCCGAGTGTGAGGTATCTGACCAACAATACTCGTGTGTATAAATACAATCTCTGACAACTGCGTCAGGGAGTCGACTCTTTGGCTCAGTGGTTAGAGCATTGGACCTGCACGCCGGCGGACCGGGTTAGATCCTGGGTCGGGTCGAGTTTGTTAACTCTTCAAGGTTGCTCATTTTCTCAGAAAACAATCACAGCACAGCGGAATCTTCCTCATAATACACCAAACCAAAGCTTCAGGGAAGTACAGTCGAACCCCGGTTATTCGAAATCCCGGGGATCGGCGTTTCCTGTAAAGGGAGGTAATTAAAAAAAATATTATCGACTTGAGGGCATCTAATCAAAGCGTTCGAAATCCCGGGGATCGGCGTTTTATTTCGAATAAGGCATTATTCGAATAACTTAAATCATGTTCAAAGAGGTAATTGAGTAACCGGGGTTCGACTGTATATATTTGTATCTTTCCTGTAAAGGGAGGTAATTAAAAAAAAATATTATCTCCTTGAGGCATCTAATCAAAGCGCTGAGCGCGCTGAAAGACTGCATGCGATCAAAAAAATATGAGGGATGAAATATAAAACCTGTACTTTATACATACTGAAACTGTTTATGGATGGATAAATGATTCACCACCCGTAACTTTTTGATCAGTGCGTGTTTAAAAAAAACTTCATAAATGTTAGATGCTAGAGAGTAACATTAAGGGCCATAATCCTTGTTAGCTGGGCCGATATCAGCCAAAAATGAGTATGATTGAGTTTAAACATAATTTTTTTCTTCATTTTCCGATTTTCAAGGGCCATAACTCTACACCTATTATTCAAATATCTGTCATAATTAAACTTGTAATTTCATGTTTCTAGTACATAGTAACCAAACCTTTATGTGTATTTGAAGACATCTGATAAAAATGGATCGAAATTTGAATTGACCATACAATGTTAAAATATTTGAATACAATAAAATGAAAGTGCAGATACACATGCAACTACATCTCAATTTAAACCTCCAATGAACATTTTAGGAATGTCGCTCTAGAATTTGGTAGCGGACTTCAACTCCAGTGTCAAAATTTACGTCATATGGATATCAAAACATTGCATTTACATGAGACAAACTCGTGCTTTTGAACTGTTGTACTTAAAGATCTTCTTTTTTTCAGCATTCACATGCGCACTGGAAAGCGATGGAGAGATAACGATAACACCATAGCATGATTGCGTAAACGCGAAGATGCAATTATGATAATGCGATAGGACAATAATGAGAACACAACAATGATACCGGTACAGTACAACAGTATGATATTATGATCGTGAAAACGCGACAGCACTTTTGTAAAACACGTTACTACATCATCATCGCACTGTCGTATTGTCGCGTTTTTATTATCGTTCTGTCGCGTGACCAGTATCATGCTGTCGCGTTAAGGTCATCTTAGTATCGAATATCGCGTTTTATATCAACACATTCAATGACAATGGCCCTAATGAGATTCTGTACAAAGAAGCAACTGGAGCTAACACTTAAGGTGATAAATATCCCACCCTACTTCCCAAAATTGCTCTCCACAAAGTGACAGAATTTGATACAGCTAATGAAAACTAGGACAATAATAGGGAGATCAAACAGAAACTTTGCAAAGCAACCTAAAATGTGCCAACATTCCATTGTGTACTCTGCTACCAATGGTAACATTTTGGAAAAAGATGCTATTGATTTGAGAACTGATAAAGGGGAGAATATTCTCCAAATGGTAATAAATTGTTCAAAGAAAAATAAAAACAAAAGTAAAGTTATTTACATCTGTGCTTAGCATACGTGCAGACAAGTAAAATTTAGAAGATAGTAATTATTGAAATCCTTCCTGTAGTAATTGAGAAATATAACAAAGTATCAAAAAAAAAAAAATGTTCAACCATAACATGAGTACAATACATACACATCTGTGCTTGCAAGTGAAACTTCCTATGAAGTTTGATTGAAATCCACCCAATAGTTATTGACAAGTAGCGAAGACAAAGAGAGCTCCAGAAATTCATTAAAGGGACATAACTCAAAGAAAAATCATTCAACCATTACAACTGTACAATATGCAAATTTGTGCATGCTAGTGAAACTTCTTAAAAATTTTGATTGAAATCAATCCAGTAGTTATAAGAAATAGCATGGATAAACAAGAAATGTGTCTGTAGGACACAGATGCACCCTGACCGCTTTTTTGTTGAATGATAGCATGTCAAGAATCTTCGACCAATCTGACAAGGATTTCATACTTATGTATACATTGACCTGGACCTAGTGACCTCAAAATCAGTAGGGTTCATTTACTGGTCATGGCCAATGTCCGAACCAGGTTTCACAAACCAAGGTCCTGCTGTTCTCCAGTTAATGATCGGACAAGGAATTCACACTAATGTACACAGTGACCTTGACCTTTGACCTATTGACCTAAAAATCAATAGGGTTCATCTGCTGGTCATGGCCATTGTCTCGACCAGGTTTCACAAACACAGGCCCTGCGGTTCTCCAGTTAATGATCGGACAAAGACTTCACACTAATGTACACAGTGACTTGACCTTTGACCTAGTGACCTAGTGACCTCAAAATCAATAGGTTCATATGTTGGTATTGGCCAATGTTTCAACCAGGTTTCACAAACCAAGGTCCTGCTGTTCTCCAGTTAATGATCGGACAAGGAATTCACACTAATGTACACAGTGACCTTGACCTTTGACTTACTGACCTAAAAAATAATAGGGTTCATCTGCTTGTCATGGCTTATGTCCCTTCCAGGTTTCACAAACCCAGACCCTGCGGTTCTCCAGTTAATGGTCGGAAAATTTTGGTCGTACATACGGACGGATGTACAGACAGCAGCAATGCTATATGCTGCCCAGTTTTCAAGTGGGGGCATAAAAAAGCTACCGATGGACCCACACAGTGACTCCTTTATACCCCCTCCCATAAAACTAAGTTTGTGAGGGGAATATAAGCATGCCGACCTGCCTCCTCCAGAACCTATTTTAAAATTGATCTTTTTCCTTTTTAAAATTGGTGTTCCACAAGTTAGAAAACTACCACTGACCCTCTTTACATGTAAATTGGGTATACATTGTTCCCTTAAGTGAAATAGTGCATCAGGCACACTTTAACCTCAATGTACATGTAACAATTTTGTGAGTTGTACATAACTGTACCAATACAAAAATTAAAGACATGTATATTTAGTTTGTCACGTTTACACTAATGTTGGTTTC
Organism: Solen grandis; assembly: GCA_021229015.1. Lineage (NCBI taxonomy): Eukaryota > Metazoa > Mollusca > Bivalvia > Adapedonta > Solenidae > Solen > Solen grandis. Next base: position 10,522 of record JAIFHC010000488.1, read on the forward strand.
ATAGTGAAGTAAGGATATCCACCTGTAATGGACTTTGCTATTGTAAGACCCAATGTCAAGGAGACATAGAGAAACCCTTGAAAAACAGGACTTCTATTCATTAATCCATAATTTGTTATAATATATCAAGTGAGGTATGAGAGAGAGAGATCAATATCTATATATCTCCAATATCTATTTGTAAGATTTAAGTCATAAAACGATTCATAAGAAATCTCCATTAAAATTTAGAAATTATTATCTACTTTCAAGTTAGTGTCATGCAGCTGACTTAACATATTTACACCCTGATCATCATTCATAAATCAGCCGAGACATGCATGACGCGAATAACCCTTGCAAGTACCCTGGATGGAGGCGAACAACAATTAAGTGGCGACCCGACAAAATTCGAACCACAAACCTGTGACCTGGATTTATGCATCCTACTACTGAACTGTCTAGATCCTTTTTGATGTCACATTACAATAGTAAAGTTTTTTACAGTTGTAAATTAACTGATATGTAAACAAGGTCTTGACTTGACATCAATCGGTTTATTAGTTATTCATGTTAATTTCTATAGATAGTAGGCAACAAGAAGATGATATCATGAATAAATCAATTCACCATTTGATCTGGAACAGTTGGCTTGGCTATACCATTTTGAGCATTTATTTGAAACTGTGTGTACTATTACATTTTAAATCAGATATAGCAATAGCCCAAACTCAGTAAACAATTATAAAAATAAAAGGACCTGAGGCATAAGATGCAAACAAATTTTAAGCAAATTACATCTTCCATTCCATTTTTTTCCAGCCAAATGAACAATCACTTGCACCAGAAAAACAACATGTGTAAGAATATCTGTTGAAAACTGAATTTTGGATGCAGTTGCTCAATGTGGAATTCTAATATGGGAATTAATAAAATGTAATGATATTTAAATTTTAATAGATAAACTACATGAAATTTGGAATATATGTAAATGACAGAGGCATGTGCTATGCTTTTAGATATGTAATAAATTTATGTAACTGGAGTTCAATGATTCCAGTCTGAAGAGGAATTAAAAAGAAGAAACACACATAGAGTCTGGACAGGTATTATTCCATTTGATGTGGAAAATGAATTTCAAACATTTGTTGTGTGTGTGTGTGTGTGTTTTAAAGAGCTGAAATGCCTCTTGTCTAAACTCAGTGTGATTCTCAATCTTATATCATATATATCATTGTTCATAATTATTTTAAATTAATTATTGTTTGATCCAGTTATGCTATATGACTATAGATCTACAGAAACCCTGCTTAAATACAGCTCTAGTATAAAGCTTAAACAGTAACCGAAATCTGGAAAGTACGGGGACGATCGACAGAAAGAAAGATAAACAAATAAATAAATGTTGATGTAAACACTACTAAATAAATACAAAATAAAAGGTAACACCATTGTTTTGGATCTAAAAGACTATATCTAGCTGACTATTATTGCGAAAAAAACACCAAAACAAACAAATTTAAGAGCAAACCTTTAAATAACAATGATAGGGAAAATTGATTATCAAATCGATTGGTCTGATAGATACTGATTTTCAAATTACTGCATCTTTCTTACTAATGGATAGATTCTCTTCGAACTTGACTGAAAAACAAGTTCTCTCATTCCATTGTCATTCGCTATCAACGTAGTCGGTGGGGGTGGTAGTTATTAGAAATGACAAAATACAAGAAAAACCGAAATGCACTTCTTACTTTATAGCTATACATCTTTAACTGAAAACTTTCATCAAAGATAAATATAGCTTCGAGATTTCATCACACGTTTGATTCAAATTATATGGATTTTTTTTTTAAAGTTTTGGTGAAATTTATGCTTTTGTGGCTTTTATTTTGGCGGTATCAACATGATTTCGGTAATTCTACAATTACATTGGGTATACCAAAAGTAGACCTAATTTGACAGATGCCGCTTACTTTACATGTTCTAAATAAAATACTGTAGTGAAAATATTGATTAGATAATTGCATTTTGTCTAGTGCTGAATGAAATTGTGAAAATATTTGTGTTTCCTCTCTTAACCGACATGTTTCCATATGAACTATTTTTAATCTCAGAACTTCTTCTGCGTAGTATTACAACGAAATATTAAAAGCGACGTGCCAGCTGTCGTCAATCGACTTGAAAGTGTGGTACTAAAGACTGCTTGCGCATGCGCATGCAGTCTTAAAACGACGGGACTAGCTAAAGGGCCATCATAAAAAGCCTAAGATCGTTTCACATGTTTCAGTTTTTTCCATGATATTGAGTCTTTGTGTCAGACAGGTACGATGACGTGAACGATACAATGGACAGGAAAAGTTCCCCATACAAATAATGAAGTACGGAACATATCTAGCACAATCACTTGCCTGATATCTGAAAAGGACTTGAACCGAAACCACGACCAATTGTTCATATTCTAACTTCCTTTCAGGAGAAAATACGCGCCTTTTCACGAGCACGTTCAATTCACTGATTAATAGGTATTCAAAGTAACTAAAATAATGTATATTCAATATTATCAGATAAATGAAGTTTTGTGAATACCTTTTGAATGCCAAAGTGATCTTTTCTTCGTCTTCGTCGTAGTCAGCAGATCTTTGGTTCGAACCCCGGCTGCGACATTAAAGTGGCGAACAGCACATAAGGGTAGTTCCTGGACTGGACCGCGAGGTCGGCTAGTCGTTGTCCGTAAGTTCGTCTGCGATCGAAAATGTTAAGTGAGTGCGTGCGTCTGGGCTCGTATTTTGCCATAAATGGCGAGATCCATTGGGTGTCGCATACAATTTCAAAGGTCAGGGTCACAGACAATGATGAAAGTTCAAATATGAACATAACATAAACTTATTTTGAGATGAAAAGAAAACACGACGGAAACGCAAAAGTACGATGAAGAAAACGTAAAAATACGATGACAAAAACGCGAAATCATGAAAGTACGTTGACGAAAACGCGAAAATCTGATGATGAAAACGCGAAAGCGCGATGATGAAAGTGCAATATAGGATCGCGTTTTCGTGATCGTACTTTCGTCTTTTTCTTCTTCGCGTTTTTATCATCGTTAATCACGTTTTGTCATCGTGTTTTGCGTTTTCGTTATCTTACTTTCGTATTTTTTTGTTATCGCGTTTCAGATTATCTCATTTTCGGGGCTTTACCGAATAAAGTGTATTATCTTTGAAAGCACAGCCTCTCTCAAAATTACTTACTTTGGCTCTGCGCATGCATACCAGAAGGCGAAAGTACGATGACGAAAACGCGAAAGCAAGACGCGAATACGCGATGACAAAAACGCGAAAACACGAAAAAGCGAAAGCACGATAACGAAAACGCGCAGACATGATGACGAAAACGTGAAGTTACGATATGAAGCGCAAAATTATATCGCATTTTCACCATCGTGTTTTCGGGTTTTCGTCATCGTATTTTCGCGTTTTCATTATCGGTGTTTCGTGTTTTCGTAATCCTACCGTCGCGATTTCGTGATTTCGCGTTTCAGATTCCTCCACTCAAAGGCGAATATGCAGATGGCCCTAACGGAATTCCGTAAGTTATCTGTGACTATGTTCTCTTTCATCAGTTGATCCTATTGATCAATAAAGTTTTTAATTATTTTCCTTAAAAAGTTTCAGTTATTTTGTTAAGATAAAAATAATAGCTGATCAGTGTGAGAGAAGACTTTGGGAAATGAATACAGGTATCATTTCTAAGCTTTTTTCCTCGTTACTGTCATTTACTCGCTTTTAGCGGCAAAAATAAAATTCATTTATTTGTTTATTATTTATATACTTCTTTTTATAAAAGAATTTACATGTAATGTATTTATGATATTTTCAGGATATCAGAACAATCAGTTGAGGGGGTTTAAACATTATCTAAAATTCCGCTGGTAGAACTGTGGACACTTGATGTATTTGGAAACTTTATTTCGGAATGCTCTAGAAAGAAACCATGCCGAAGGAACATTTATATACAGTTGAACCTGTATAAGCGGCCACCTGTACTAAGCGGCCAACCTGCCTTCAGCGGTCAATCTCAATATTACCAAACTAGCATTTTGGTATATGTTTAAAATTCATTTCGCGGCCACCTCTGTAAAGCGGTTACTTTCTGTTGTTCTCTTGACTGACCGTTTAAGACAAGTTTGACTGTACACGTATGTTTTTAGTAATGATAAGGCGCTAACTTGGAAAGTACTAAAAGACAAAAAGACTTCATATCACTATGACTAAATATTTTACATTTGAAAGTAATTCTTGCCACTATTTTGTTTTTTGTTAAACAAAACTAGTTGGGATCACAACTTACATGTTATATTTGACTATTATAAAGACGTATTCAAAAATGACGAAAGCTTGATATCAAAGAAACTATTTCACAAATTGCACATGCATAAATAATCTCCATACAAGATACATACATGTGTATTTTGAATTATTGAATTAATATGAAACGTGCAATATCAATTCGCCGTTAGGCTAATAATTAAGTCTTTAAATATTTAGAATTGTGTATTCTCACATTATTAAGGAAATAAATCTATTTTTTGTAGTTACATTATCAGGTATAGCACAATGTATTACTTACCGTAGGGAGTTCGTGGATAACTGTATCCAGGGATATTAAACACCGCGAAAACTAAACTGGTAAGGAGTCGTGTTTTATAGAACAGGAATCCAAGACAAGAGCACCGCATGCGGTTGCCAACGCTCGTCTGTTACATTAAAGTTTTTGCACGATGACGTAGATAACAATCACGACGACGACAACAACATGACCCAGCGATCATAATAGCTCGACTTTTTCTTCGAAACAGACGAGCTAAAAATGAAATGTAATGTCAGCGGAAAATAATGTTTTTGCAGTATGCTTATTATCATGTATAATAATTAAGCATACTATACATCTACAAATATGTAGAAGATGTACGATAAAACTAATTAGAATATCGTTATCTATGAGATGATAAATAACCAAGGATTCTTGGAATGTTTTTTTTTGTCATATGACATTATGCTCAAACAGCTGTTTCCGGTATCATATAACCATCATATATTTTCTTATATTTAACACGATTTATTTATTCTTAAGCACTACGAGTACATAAAAACAAAGTCTGATAAAAATAACGTTCTTTATTTGAATTTCATATTACAGAAAGAGCGTACGCTCGAACGCACCTACGGGCACTCATGCACGTAGGCAAAGACACGCTCTTATTTAGTACTGGTCAATGGATAACTGGTTTCCCCAGTGTTTATGTATCATCTTCGTGGTCGGAACTGTTGGCTTATTTTCTATGTCTTTTATGTTATTATTTTCTTTGAATTATTCCCTTTGCATGGTTCCTGGATATAACCAGTACTTTTTGACTAAGGGAGGCCATATGTAAAAACTGCTGCCATTTCCTTGGTTTCGGACCCGCGATGTCCATATCGCGTGTTCAACCAATGAGCTACGGTGAACGGCTGCTTTATGGAAGTAACGCTCTTCCTGTTTTGCAGTCGCCCCGCCATCCTACAACGAGAAGCCGGAACAGTATCCCAATGTAATATGTCCAAGTCCGGTACCCAGCCCTGCTCCAAGCCCGGTACCAACACGGGCACATCCGGTTATCGCGCCTGCTCCTGCAGGGTATCTAGGCCAGGGACCAGCTATGACACAACCAATGCACCTGGCGGTGCCTCCCGTTGCGCCCGGGTACCAGCCGGTGGTGGCCCAACCTTACATGATGCAGCCAATGATGATGTCTGGTCCGATACAGATGTCCAACAACTCGTCCAACCAAGTAGCAAATAACATTGTAAGACCATCTTGGCATCTAAACACAGCGGCGCCGTCTTTGATCTAATAGATATCTGTATTCTCTACTCATTACTTCTATTCGGTCTTTTTTTAATGTCGAATTAAAACTTAAACCCAGTCGAGTTTTTTTTAATTTCTTTTTAACACGATAGAAAGTATCGCAATTAAGTTGCCTGGTAAACCCCTACGTGTGTACCATTTTCTGTTTGTCTGTTGCCTAGGTGATCAACACGGGGGAAACGAAGGAGGAGGTAACGGTGGTGCCCTCGAGACCCCGGGACTGGATGGTCTGCTCTGTCTTGACGTGTCTCTGTTGCTTCTTCCCAACAGGACTTGTCGCTATCTACTGTTCCAACAGGGTAAACAGTTTGTTGTCTTGTCGGTGCTATCTACTGTTCCAACAGGGTAAACAGTTTGTTTGTCGCTGACTTTAACACTCACTCAGCCCCTCACCGCGTGGGTTCGAATTCCGGCAGGGTCATTCGGATGTTCATGTGAAGAAGCCTTCCAGCTGGCTTGCGGTAGGTTGGTGGTTCTACCCGGATGCCTCCTTGCATTCGGGGTCTTCCTCCACCTGTAATTTGCTGGAGGTCGCTATATGACAGAAATACTGTCGAAGCGACGGTAAACTCAAAAAATCAAATAGTTTCTAAATATTATTATTATAAATATGTTCTATGGCTATGACTGCCTTTGTTTTAATTTTTATGTTTCTTTTAAGTTGAATGTAAAAACATTCGTTAAAAAGGGGAAAAAATGGCAGAATCTTTGTAAATCATTATAGATTCTGTCCTCACTACAAGCGCCTGTGTCTAAACGTTAATTCTTCAGGCGACAGTCTTGTATTCTGGCGGACGCTGGGGCAAGGCGGAAGAAGCCTCGCTTTGGGCTAAACGACTGGTGCTTCTGAGTATCGTGCTGGGACTCGGACTGATTGTGCTGATCATCGTCGCCTCTGCTAATTCGCAAAGCAAGCAAAGGACACGTGGTTATTAGAAGAAATCAAGACAAATACGAAGTGTACACGAGGTTACCATCTAAGACGAAATTATCTTCATCATGCCACAGCCATATTTTTTTTCAAGTAAAATACGCAAAACACATATGGCAAACTGCAGAAGGAGTCATGTGCTTAGGTATCTGCATGTAAAATACGTAAAATACACATGATGACCAGGAGGGGAACACTATGCTTTAATTTCCGATATATTTTACCATGTAAAGTGGGACCTATTCTAAAACTACACCTTTCTTAACCGGACTCCTCGTTTCTGACCATGCTTTAATGTTTGGTGTTCAACCCCCTAAGCGATTTCTCAATCGGCAATACCCGGTATGATTCGTTGATTTAAATTGACAAGTCAGTGACTGGGGAAAATCTCAAATGTATGTTTATTTCCCATTAAATAATGTGTGAAATTTAGATCTAGTGTTCGGGGAATGCTCGTTGATTACGTTTCATTTCGGAGTGAAATGGTCTGTTAGGATCGTTGAATGTCAGGCATTCACCCGTCCGTCATTCAGAGTTGGTTTGTTCACACTCTAGCATCTTCAATCGTCTTCGATTTTTATGACAATGTTAATAGTTATAATCTCTCGGCCAAGTTTTGTTACGGCTGATAACGGTCATTTCGGCCAGGAGTTAAGGCCCTTTAAATAAACAAAAAAAGCCAGATTTCACATTTTTTTACACTCTAGCATCTTCATTTCTCAAGATGTCATCTTTAAACTTTATGATAATGTAAATCGCCATTGTCTCTAAATCAAATCTAATTATGGCTGCTGTTGGCTTACTAGGTCAGGAGCTATGGCTCTTTAATTATTAAATCTTGCATCTGCATTTCTTAAGCAATCGTCTTTAAGTTTCATGTCAGTGTTTATGGCCATAATTTCTCATCCATGTCGATAAAGGCTGATATCGACTGATCGTTTAGGAGTCATAGCCCTTGAATTATCAAAGAAAAAAGATCCAGACCTTTCTTTGTTTACACTTATAAGACAATCTTCATTAAACGTATTCACAATACACAATATACAATACACAATGTTAATGGCAAAAACATATATCAGTTGAGACCAATTATGACATATATTGGAATGATATATCTATCTACCGATATCAGATAATCACACATACAATTTTTAAAAACCCAACAAAGCATAGAGCTTAGATATTGGTGCGTGACATTTTTTTTCCAATCATAGCCCTAGGATGAAAATATTTGGGAGCTATGACCTTGATTTTAGACCACAGGTACAGCTGTGTGTGTGAACTTTGATCTTAGACCTTGATCATAACCCAGTACCTACGTTTGAATTTTCAAGTTTTTGCTGCAGATACTGTTTGGTCTTGACCTTGGATAACTTTGCAATTTCTCAGTGCTCAAACAGCTGTTTCCGATTTTGTAATACAAACACATATTTTCTTATCTTTAACACGTTACATATAACTTTTAGGCCGAATTACATCACTTTGCGTCACACGCGTTTACTCTATTATATATGCATAGTGTGATGAACTCAAACAGCTGGATTTGAAAATGTTTGAGAAATACACACGTTTAATCGTTTTTTTCAGTTATTATTTAAAACTATTTTCTTGGTGTTAGAATAGTAATTCGTTCAAAGTCCGTTCATTCATGTTTTTGTTTGTTTGTTGTTTTAATCGTGATTTACTGTCAGTATAGGTCATATGATAAAAATTGTCATTTCATATCAAATTTTACTTTTTAAAAAAAATTTCATGAACTCGTTTAGTAAAATGTAAAATTCGACAAGAAATAAAAATTCATGTCAGATCATATATATATATATATAATTGCGGAAAGATTTTCCACTATATATATCATTTTGTCATATTTGCAGTAGTGAATATTTCAGCATATTTACGCCTCATAATTTCCATTTTAAAAAGCATGTCATGTAACTCAGATTTATATAATCACTTTTTTTTTTCAGGCAAATGCAGAATATTTACTGCTATTATTTTATCCTTTCCAGCAGGTTACAATCGATGGAAGTTTTTTCTACTGCTATGATCAGTGTCATTAACCACCTAAGTTTGTCAGGTACTTTTTTTTAGTCACAGTTGAGAGCGGTCTAAATATTTCCATAATAATATGAATACAACATAATGGCTTTCTTGGTCAGTGGATTTAGAAATGAAATTACATTGATTGATTGATGTTTATTTAGGTTAAAATACACATATACATACAGTTCAGGTTACAAAACAATAATTCACAGCGTTTAACAGCCACTTGAAAATTGACAAGTGTATAAATCAATTAGTCATCAAAGAATCAAAGACTGACCAGTGCTAAAAGTGAACTAAATCAGGAAGAATCAGCACATTGTATCACAGTTATTGTTTTAATGTGATTACCATCACAGATAGTTTTAATGTTTAGGAAATTTTGTTCACAGACCATATTATATACTAGTGTACAAAAATATATATCTTTGATACAAAGCTGTAATAAATCAACATTAAATAAATTAGCTGTTTATTGTATTAAGGCATTTAATCTGAGAGATTCACTTGTGTGACCTTACTTTTTGTGACTTATATTATGATTAATATGTTTATATTAAATCAAATCATGATTTTTTCCTTTCTATTATAATTATTATTTCAGTGAAACATTTTCACATTAATTAATTATTGTCTATACTTATTATTTATGAATATGTTTTTTTTTTTTTTTTTTTTTTTTTTTTGCTACAATTGTAACCTTAATTCTTGTAATGGATTTTTACATGCCATGTGTACTTTGATAAACAACTACATGCTTGTAATGCTTCAGTCATCAATAAAATTTCTGTTCTGTTCTGTTCTATAATCAAACTTGTGGAAATAGGATCTTGAGGTATGAATTAACCTAGGATTGCCCATAAAAACTGTGAAGCTTGTCTTATTGCTACAAATGTAATCTAAAAATCATCTTAAAAAAGACTGGAATTTGGAATCATACCTCTTAAATAGTTTCTATAATTTAGCTGAATCTAGAATTACTTAGTATTTGTATACAATGTATCTAAAACAGCAAGACCAATCAATATTGCTTTGTTAGTTTTAATCATTTGCATTTAGCATCATTTTTCAATTCACCAATTTCAAAAAAATCGATTGAGGCGCAATTGTTTGTTTCTATTTCAACATTAGTAATGACATCTCAGCAAGATTATATTGATTGCCCAAAGCTGAAGCCAAGCAATAAATACAGAGCCGATTAAAAAATGATCGCTACAATAAAAAAATAGTCTTTAGACAAATAATTAACGATCGATTAATATGGGAATCTTGCAAAATTTGAAAATTAATTGAATTTGATTTTTAAATATGTATAGATAAACCATCGAGTTTTTGAAATACATCAGGAATATAAAATCTGAAAGCAATGCTTTGTGCACGCAGTTGTAACTTACACGAAATGCTTCAACCCTTAGTATTCCTCACTATCAGCAGGTTTTCACACCTCACCAGATGCCTGTATTGTGTGCCATTGGAGATATACCATATGACGTCGACTGGTTATGACAATGACAAATCAAGGAACTGAGAGCACTGTCAGAAGCGAAAGTTAAAATGTGTGAATCATAAAGTCAATCCCTTTATTTTTTTATTTGTGGTACTATTTTTCAACGCGAATGTATGGATAAGTGGCGGTGATTGTAAGAAAAAAATCCACTGCCTGACTTTAGAAGCTTTCGCTTCTAAAAACCGCACTATTTACTTCTGACAGTTGATTTATTGCACATGAGGTGACACACTGAAACGAAGTCTCAGATAAATATGTATTTGCAAGATATCTTTCTACTGAGTTTGGGAATAAACTAAAGGGAAAATAAACATCAAATAACTGTCTCCTTGTGGATATTTTGACGAGATTAAATCATGCAAAAATAAAACGTATAAGGCCGGGCCATCATTATTTAAAAAACCCAGTATCGTTTCACATGTTTCAGTTTTCCATGAAAATAGGTCTTCGTGACAAGTATTATGAAAAGAAGACATGGCATTGCAAACATCCACTGCGAACGACACAATAGACTGGGTAAAGATCTCAACACGGAACATATCTAGCACAATAGCTTGCCTGATATCTGAAAAGGACTTGAACCGAAACCATGACCGATTGTTCATATTTAAACATTTTCTTCCCACTTATTAATAGGTATTCCAAATCTCGATTCCTTTTTTTTGAGCACAAAATAGGAAGTTAACAGTATCATTTCGGTATGTCGCATCACGACTTCCTGGCCCCCAGGGACGGCTAGTCATTGTCTATGAACTCACAGGCGCCGCATCGACGAAATACTGAATATTTAGTTACTGCATGCGTCTGGAACATTTAACTTAAAGCGGCAAAACTGAAATATTTATAATATTTATTTTCTCTTATCAAAGAATCTAGTTTTGATGAATGCACAATAAGAATATCAGAACAATCAGTCGTGGTTTTCAAAATTATCTAAAATTCCACTCAATTTTGTTGGTTGATAGAACTGTGCGTATACACGTATGTTTTATTAATGGATTGAAAACTTAGAAAGTACAAATAATCGGTAGAAATGAAAAAAGATAAATTTCTACACTTTCTCATTAATGTCTAGTCTTTGGTTCCTGATAAATAAACTCGGCAAGCACGGGAAAACGCTATTTTCGTATACACAACTTCGGCGAAATTGGTTTAATATAGAATACGGTATCCCGAAGCAGGTGCTTGTGGTGCCACGTGACACGCTTCGCAACATGGACGCTTATTTTGCCGTCTTTGCCGTTTCGTAAGTTCAGCCTATGAAGTAACCGCATGTTCGAAGAGTGAATGTGATCTGCAAAGTGATGGCAAATGAAAATAAAAAATCTTATTATAGGTATTATAATTCTAAATATAGTTTCAATACCGCCCGTAACGGTATTGCCCGTTTTTATTATTTTTTGTTTGTTTGTAATCACTGATGGTTGCATTGGGTGTCAATGCGTTTGTAGATTGGTATTAAAAGACGTTATATACATCAACTTCCTAGTTAATGCCTATCTGAATTATATATGTCACAGGGTGAGAAAAATATGCAGCCTGACCAGGACTCGAACCCGGGGCCTTTTGCTTGCAGGGCGACTGTTCTACCGACGGAGCCACTCGGCCGCTTACTTAAGATTCTCCCCAATTGTGAGTTAACGGTACTGTGACATTATTCCTCTCCATTTTAGAATTCGTCCCTGAATTATAGGAGTTACAGGGTAAATATAACCATGTGCAGGTGTCTTAGACACACCTAGCACCGATGCCACAGTCCAACGTTGGGCGAAAAATATTACTGGGTGAGAAAAATATGCAGATTGACCAGGACTCGAACCCGGGGCGACTGTTCTACCGACTGAGCCACTCGGCCGCTTACATATGATTCTCCTCTTTTATGAGTTAACGGTACTGTGACATATAGATTCCCCACAAAAACAGTATAATAAGGAGTCGTGTTTTACAGAACGGAAACAGACGTATATATGTGCCTACGAAATTAAATGTCAGCGAAAAGTAATGATTTTACAGTATACTTTTTATAATGTATTACAATTTAGCATACTATGCATACCGATCAATATCTATAAGAGAACAAATAACTTTGGATTTATGAGAATGAATTTTGATTATACTCTTATGAAGTCATCTTGTTATATTTCTAAAATGAATCGCAGACCAAACTTTGGACCGTAATATGTAAGTACATGTTAATGATTTATGTGAGCAGCAGCAATCGGGTTAATGTCTACTTCTGTACCTTTCCGCATGCATTATGCAGATATGGAGTCATATGGTTTAAGAAGCCTTGGGACTCTAATCGATGCATTTAGACCCGCTTGTTGGTTCCTTTGTGTTGACAAGCAAAAGAAAAATACCAGACAGGGGAACTGTTAGTGTCCTAGATGGACATGAATACACGTGACGGTTACAATTCATTTAAATAGTTTATTTTTTTTTGTTGTATTTATTTTTTACTGTTAATATATCTATTAAAATCAATTTCTTAAATCTTTGCCATTTCGAGTGCATAGAAAACAGGTAAGATCAAAACAACGCTCTCATTTAAAATTCATATTACAGAAAACAAGCACAAAAACGCGTACGCATGAACATACCTACGTATGCTCTTATAAAGAATTGGTAAACGGACAACCGGGTTCCTTAGTATTTGTGTATCATCATCGTGGTCGGTACTGTTGGCCTATATGTCATTTCTGTTTTTTTTTTAAATCAAATTATTCCTCTTGCACGGTTCCCTGGCAGAACGAGCACTTTTTGACTGCGGGAACTGTCACCATCTCCTTGGTTTCGGACCTGCGACGTCCATATCCAGTGTTCAGCCAATGAGTCAAGTTGTCCGGCTGCTTTATGGAAATATCGTTCCTCCTGTTTTGCAAACGCCCCGTCACCCTACAAAGAGAAGCCGGAACAGTATCCTGCTTTAGTATGTCAAAGTCCGGTACCCAGCCCAGCTCCAAGCCCGGTACCAACACGCCTACATCTGGTTCCCGCGCCTGCTCCTGCAGGGTATCTAGGCCAGGGACCAACCAATGCACCTGTCAGTGCCCCCTGTTGCACCCGGGTACCAGCCGGTGGTGGCACAACCTTACATGATGCAGCCAATGATGATGTCTGGTCCGATACAGATGCCCAACAACTCGTCCAACCAAGTAGCAAATAACATTGTAAGACCATCTTGGCATCTTGTTTAAACTTTGCATGATTATGTGATTTTTGACTTCATACATTATATTTTGCATGTATAGAATGATTCTCTGTAATCATGCAAAGTTTAAACAAGTTTTACAATGTACAGTCGGCTCTCGAAAGTTCGAACACCCTCGGGGACAAAAGAATTGTTCGAAATATCGGTAGTGCGAAATTACCAAAGTAAACAGAAACAAGAATGTTTGACATGCACCATAACATTTATCGCCGGTTTGTTGGCAATTTCATTTGTATATGCATTTAAAAACAAACTGGCCACACGTACTAACATGTACTTGTGAAATATATCTGCAATTATATTGCTAAAAAAATGAAAATAAAAAATGAAATTTTACGTGTTTAATGTTCCATGTACGTCTTGTGTATACACATTATGCATGCCGATTGCGTGGGATAGGATACACCAATGACGAACACATAATGAATCAATATTGTTATCGTCTCTATAATGGAAAAAATACGGAACTACTAGAACGACAGGGAAGGGTTGTGCCTTAAAAGGCATTAATAAAAAAAACATAAAAAACTTGATTCATTAATTTGTTTCACGAGACAGTTAAGACAACAAAAAATTATAATGTAGACATACAGTACATTTAGAACGCGGAACTAACATGAACCAGTTGTCAATCAATTAACACGCGTCGCAACAAACACACTTACACATATGTCTTTGTTTACTATTCACACATTCGTCGGAGGTGTTAATTCGGGGTGCGATTAGGAATTCGAATTTACAGGTATAAATTACGTTGATTTAATTGTACTGGGACCTCAGATCTTGTTCGAAAGTTCCAATTATCACGGTTCTGATTATCAGTACCCGAACATATGAATTTATATAGGAATTCTGCCGGGACCAAGAAACGTGTTCGAAAAACATGTGGTGTTCCGAAAATCCGGATTCTAACTTTCGAGAGTCGACTGTAATTTTTATTTCGTACCTTGTCAAAATAGAAACTGTAGAAATCGTCTTTAAACGTATTATTTCTTAAATGAATTGTTTGCATAGTATAAGTTTACTTTTTAAACAGTCAAATCAACACTTCAATAGATTTTGAAACAAACAGTCTGTGTTTCCATTTTTCGTTTCGAATTTTGACCTTGGAATACTTAGCCATGTTTCAGTGACCTACTGAGGAATTGTTTAACTACGTACGACCTTCAAATTGGACCACAGGTACTGTTTCGTTTGAGGAATTGAAATGATATATTTCTGGTCAACTATGCTATAATATAGTAACTTATGCAGGCAATAAACTACTACCGTCCCATAGCATTTATTAAATATTTAAGTACTTTGCTTAGGCCTTTTTTTCTTTCCCGGCCGACCTTTTCTCTTAACGACTGACGCTAAAGGTTTTTTTTACCTTTACGCCTTTAAGAAATCTTTCCTTTATCTTTTTTACCAGTCTTTTTATTAAACAAGAGGGCCAAGATAGCCCTGTGTCGCCCACCTGAGTAAGATTGCTCTGTTAGGCATGATTACAAAAAATGTGGCATCTAAAGTGTTTGCAAGGTTTTCCTAACATTTGACTAATTGACCTAGATTTTGATCCTACATAAATTTGCACTCATCTGGAATTTCATGCATTCATCATTCTAAATAAGTTTAATAAAGGATGGGACAAAAATGTAGCCTCTAGAGTTTTCACAAGGTTTTATAAAAATTGCCCTGGTGACCTACTTTTTGACCCCATGTGACCAAGTTTTGAATACATCCGAGATTTGATGTAAATAAACATTCTGACTTAAGTTACATGAAGGTTAGGCTAAAAATGTGGCTTCTAGAGTGGTCATAAGGTTTTACTAAGATTTACCCAGGTGTCCTACTTTTTGACCCCATGTGACCCATTTTCTAACTCATCCGAGAATTCATGTAGCAAACATCCTGACAATTTTCATGAAGATTGGGCCAAAACTGCGGCCTCTAGTGTCTTTACAAGTTTTTTCTTAGATTCTAAGATTTGAGTTGATGAACTAGCTTTTGTCCCTACGTGACCCAATTTCGAACTCACCAAAGATATCATGTCATGTCATGTAAACATCCTAACCAAGTTATATGAAGTTTGGGTTAAAACTTTGGCCTCTAGAATGTTCACAAGGTTTTTCTAAGATTTGACCTGGTGACCTAGTTTTTGACCCCACATAATCCAATTTCAAATTCATCCAAGATATCATGTAGACAAACATCCTGACCAATTTTCATGTAGATTGGGCTAAAACTTTGGCCTCTAGAGTGTTCCCAATTTTTTTTTTTCGAAGATTTGACCTTGTGACCTAGTTTTTGACCCCACATAATCCAATTTCAAACTCACCAAAGATATGTAGACAAACATCCTGACTAATTTTCATGAAAATTTGGCCAAAGCTTTGGCATCTAGAATGTTCACAATGTTTTATTTTTTAAGATTTGACATAGTGACCTAGTTTTTGACCCCACATGATCCAATTTCAAACTCATTCAAGATAGCATGTAGACAATCATCCTGACGAAATTTTACGTAGATTGGCCTCTAGAGTCTTCACAATTTTTATTTTAACATTTGACCTAATGACCTAGTTTTTAAACCCACATGACTCATTTTCGAACTCATCCAATATATCATGTAGACAAACATCCTTACTAAATTTTATGAAGATTGGGCTAAAACTGTTGCCTCTAGAGAGTTCACAAGGCTTTTCGAAGATTTGACCTGGTGACCTAGCTTTTGACCCCACGTGACCCAATTTCAAAATCTTCCGAGATATCATATAGACAAACACCCAGACCAATTATTATGAAGATTGGGCTAAATCTATCGCCTCTAGAGTGTTCATAACGTTTTTTCCCCCAAATTTTCTAAGATTTGACCTAGTGACCTAGTTTTTTTGACTCCACATGACCCAATTTCGATCTCATCCGCCGAGATATCATGTAGACAAACATCCTGACCAATTTTCATGAAGATTGGACCAAAACTGTGACCTCTAGAATGTTCACAAGCAATTGTTGACGACTGACGACGGTCGACGCACGACGGACAAAAGGCGGAAACAAAAGCTCATCCTGAGCACTAGTGCTCAGGTGAGTTAAAAATAAATCTCTACCAACATACCCTCATTTTTTTTTTGGCTGGAGACCAGAAACGGAACTATTTTATTTTGGCCTTATAGGAAAATAGGAATGGGTTATTGATAGAGTGCATTACTAATGAATTTAAATTATTACGGGCTGTAGCAAGTTCATTTTTTACCCGGGTACCCGTCAAACTATTACCCGCGATAACACGGCCACCTGTGCATTTCCTTAAATTCGCCTAGTCCGTTGTAATTTCATGACGGGGGGGGGGGGATATTCTTTTAATATAATATTGACCGGCCCTACCTCTGATAACACCGGAGAGGACTAATGGACTTAGGTTTGCCCTTCACCTGTCTGAGCGCGCATTTGGGTACCCTAGCTTGGAGGTGGTGTGGCCAATCTCATTAAAATCAGATTCAGTATGCTGCAAATTAGGATATGATTTTAATAAGATTGGTGATGTGGCCTAAGGCAAAGACGATCATACATTCCACGAAAGGATCGGCATAACCCGGAATAATTCGCTTATACAAATTTATCAATAGGTGACTGGGTAGGTGGGGGGGGACTAAAATGTATGTTAATCTTTATTAAACGTTAGAAAATCTACAACGAGCGTCGGTGTGTATGGAGAGCTTGGTTGATATCCATTGCATGTATTTAGAATTGTCCGTATTATTAAATATTGGTGCAAAGTGGTATCTTCAGACAATATTTAAATAAAACACCAAACAAACTGTTATTAGACGATTGTCACGCTGGTGCAATTAATTGGGCTAGTAATGTTAAACAGCGGTTAAACAAGTACGGATTCTCTTATATATGGACAAGCCCCTATTCTAATAACTTAACACTTTACATGCATATTTTAAAGAGCGTGTACTCGATGTTTTTAAACAGCAATGGAAATGTAACCTGGAAAATAGTACCATACTTACTTTGTTCAATATATATATTTTTAATATATTTTTTTAATTTTGAAGGTTATCTTGGTGCTTTGCATAAGAAATTTCGATTTTCTTTATCTAGATTTCAGCACATAGTTTATGTATAGTAACTGGTAGATTTACCCAAAACGGGGAAAACGACACATGCGTGTATGTAATCTTTGTCACGGTACAGATATAGAAGATGAATTCCACTTTTCGCTTGTCTGTCCAATTCATATAATTCGCAATACCATGATCTAAAACAATATACATGTATACTTAAATTTGTGTTAGTTCAACTCCTTTGTATCAATAACTTTGATTATAGAAAGGAAAGGAAAGCGTCCGACACATATTTTGATTCCTTTTTGGTAAGAAATTTAATTTTTTATATCTGCGTGTTCGTTGTGTGGTGCACGTGAAAAATTTTATGAATATGTTTTGCGTATTACATACGACTAGAAACTGTATGGAGTATATTATGTCGAAATAAAGTTTCTGCTGTTTTGATTGTTTCCCATCGAATAATGAGGGGAGTTTTATACCAGCATGTAGATAAGGTTTACGGGAAGTGCTCGTTGATTTATGTAGGTTACCTCTTATTACGGTGTGCATTGTCTGTTGTATTCACTCTGTAACCTATCCCACGATAATGACTGGATAGCGTACCAGTCATTTCTCATCGCTTTATTGTTATTCTATTGTTTATTTCATTACTGTATTATTTTCCTGATACAGTTTCAGTTGTTTTGTCAGAATAAATATAATAGCTGACCAGTGTGTGTGAGGACTTTAAGAAAATGAATCCAGGTATTATTTCTAAGCATTCTTTTGTTACTGTCGATATGTCATACAACTCTAAGTGATAAAACTGAAATATTTATTTAATTCTTTGTTGATATATACCTGTATAGAATACTTCTAGAATCTAGCTTTATTTACATTCAGAATATCAAAACATTCAGTCGCGAATGATCTGAAATTATATTAAATATTTAAATTCGATATCTACTTTATGTCTTCAAAAAGTTAATGGATTTTACTCAAAATGGAAGCCACGTGAAGTGATCAGTGGAGGTGTCCGTCAGAAATTACTCTGAATAATGTCCTATTGATGTGAAATGAAACCGGTTACATGAAGCCCATCAAGGTACATTTAATTGTAAATTAATTGCTAGAGAATCAGTGTAGTGGCTCGGTATAAGTACCTACATGTATATTTAAAATGTGAAAGCATGTGACATTTGCGCTAAGATGCAAGTGAGATCTGAATAGTGAATTATAGCAACACCTTTTCCAGAAATTTGCTATTATGTTTATGCATATTATTTTTTATCATATGACAATTTGCTGAAACAGCTATTTCCAGTTTCTATAATCATCACATACCACCTCTATACTTTTTCGATTTTCCAAATGTGTACCCCCGCTGAAGTCTAGTCAATTTGCACCCTAATAGGGGCTGGTAGTTATACTATTTTTGTTCATTTACTAGAGTGTATTTTTCGTCGGACCCCCTATTCCATGTAGTGGGGTTCTATAGGGTTTGCGCTTGGTAGATGCGCTGTAGTTACGATAAAAGGTTATTGGCATTGTTTTGGTCACCTCCTGCTTTGTTGTAGGCACCTCCTGTTTTTGTAGTGTAGATTGTTTTTGGGTTACCATTTTCCAGATTACTATCGCGGCGAGAGAAACGTAGGTCCACCTCTCAACCGTTGACAAGATATCCTGCCGTTCGACGACCTCCTCGGCCGCCTGTTCGAGTTCGTCTTTTGTCTGTTCGAATTTGTCTTCGGTCTGTTCGAGTTTGTCCTTGGTCTGTTCGTCCTTGGTCTGTTCGGCAATCAGATCGTCTATAAAATATTGGTCATCGCGGATTCGCGCCCCTGCCAACATATTTGAAACTTGATCTACCATAGATTCTATCCGCCCTAGCCGTCCGTAGAAGTCTTCTACAGAGGGGCCAGGAACAATATCGGAGACGGGGACTGAGCCTACTATAGCAGAGTCTTTGGGCACTATAGCAGAGTTTACTGGTGCAGAGTTTTCGGGGTCCCTCCATATTTTGTATACTCTAAAACTCCCGATACCAAACCGCTTTTTCGCCTTTTCTACCGAGTATGGCTTGCCTCGAAGGGCGAGGATTTCTTGGATTTGGAAGAGCTTGGGAAACCCGGGAAGAGCCTAGATTCCGCTTAAGATCTCATCTATATAGGAATCCATTACAGACGTCGCATCTTTATGGCCATAGGCCAGCGTATCCACACCATTTTTGTCAATCAAACGCTTGTAGTCGAATGGGGATAGTGAAATCTTTTCAAAATGTTGTCCATATATTTGGTGCTTCTCCGATCGCAGGACATCCATACCGTGGCGAAATGTCTTCTTTCCGAATAGGGCCTTTATGTACTGCTCTTTTTACGCCTTTGGCATTCTTGATGTTTTTTTATCATTGGCTTCGAGTATCGAGTACATCTTGGGACGTAGGCCGACGTATTCGGCGATAGGCCGCCCAGCACATTCGTTTTTCATTTTGCCTAGCACTTTTTTATTCGCCATACTGTATAGGGGGGGTTGTTTTTCGGGAAGTCGGACGTGTCGTAAAGATCTACATGCTCCGCCATGTCCTTGTAGGCGTCCTCCGTTTGTATATAGAGTAGCAAGCTGTCAATGTCGGTGTATAGGAGTTGACAACGGCCGCCATACTTCGCGGCGAGATGGTTGTAGTAGAAATGGTACATAAGATGTTTCGAGAGGTCAAGAACGCTCATCCCAACAAAAACGGAAGGTTGAGCAGTAGTCGGCTTTTGCGGACCTGAATTGCTGCCAGATTATTGTCGAATATATTTGCTCGGGCAAAGGCTGGGCTGACAATGATCCGTCGGAGCTTGTCCTCCTCGTGTGCTCGGACGAGTTTCACATCCACCCTCTTACGCAGGTTTTCCACCGTTTTACCAAATACGCTGTTGTTCATGAGTTTGTAGAGATCCTTCTCAAAGTCGCTGTTGGCCTTTTTTCGGAGCTTCGTATTTTTTAGAATGTAGGGCTCCATCTAAGGACTTTGGTTGAAACGCAGCGCGCGGTGAATCTTTTTCAGACGAAGCCGAGCGAGATATATAGCTACAGATTCCGGTAGTGGAGCACGTATCGGTCCTTGTTTCGAAAGTTGGGTACCAATTTTTCAACCTCGGTACCTCCAATGAGGCTATGCTGGTATTCGGACATCCACTGTTTTTGGACTACTATGCGCTCTGGTGCCAGAGGATATGCGTTGTGTGCATTGTGCAGCTCTTATGGGTACTCCAGGTCCACCTCTAGGATAAAGCCCATAGAATGGTCGGCAGGGTGATCTGCAATAGATAAATTTTCGCAACATGGCCCAGCCATAGAGGTTATTCGCGTCGAGGTACAGTATGTAGCTGTTTGGTTTTTCTTGGTCATAGCATTCCACTCTTTGGTTGTTGGCTTTGGCGTGGCGCTTGGACATCATGGAGATACCTCCTCGCATCACCTTCTCGATATATAGGTGTTGGTCGTAGTCCGTTAGCAACTCAAGCTCTACACCCGTCTTTTTGAGTAGGCGTCCCATGAAAGACCGGGGCTTGTATAGTAGTGTGCCGGGTCCAAACCATATTGTTGGAGGCACTTCTTTCGGAATGCTTCAAAGACATCTGCCAGTAGGAGGACATTTGTGCGGTTGTACAGGTCACGGTAGTCCCCCATGGTTCGACACTCAAAAGTGCCCCACACCTTTTTAGCGTGGGCGTAGTCCTCGTCGGAAATGTTCTTGTCGTTAAGTTTGATATAGAACTCCTCATTTGCCGGAAGTTTGGTATCTGCGAAGCGCTCCCAGGAGTCCATGTACTCATATGGGTACACGCCCTTGTGCATGAGCAGCCGGCACTCCGTATAGCGCGTATTAACAAGGAAAACCTCTGGCTTGTTGGCCGCCATTAGTCTGTCCAGAGGGGCGAGTAAGAACTGGACGCTGTCGATGAAGCGTAGCCGGCCAAGTTCGAATGAAATATATTTTTCTGTATTGTTGGGAATGCAGTTTACTTTGCCCTCGACCTTTGAGATGGCCTGCATAAGCAGGTGGGAGTCGTAGCACCTCAGGTTGTGGAAGACCACTGGTATAGTGGTTCCTCCAAGTTGCAGCTTACAGGCTTTATGGGCTACTCCTCTGTATTTCCCTGTGATATGGCAGTGGTCACGGATGGCGTCTCCCCAAAGCGGCTTTTCGCATACGTAGCATGTAGTAGCAGCATTGTAGTAGGCTTGCCTGTCCTCCTGTATCATCCTCGCTTGCGTGGGGTTGGCTTGTTCTATTTTAAGCTCCTCTTCCTGAAGGGCCTTCAAGAAATGTTCCACAGCATTGGGACCACGGTATTCAACCTGAGGCTCTGTGTGACCGTCGTATCGCACCACGATGTAGCAGTAGCTACAGGCCTCATGCCGTTGTGTTATTTGAGTATTGCTCTTTTTCAGACCCTCAACCCTGGTAGTGAGCGCCTCAAAGTCGGCGTAGATGACTTCTTGTGGTGGTTCTGGAACGTCACAGATTTTTACCCTCTTCAGGCATATCAACTCTCACAGCTGTTTGGCCGATTCCTTGGCACTGTCTTATGGGCCTCCAGCAGATCTCCACTATAATAGTAATATAGACAGCGCTCGCAGAAATATTTACGTCCTTTGTGTCTTGTCTGATCATATAGGAGGCGGTGTAGTTTTGGGACGGCGACATAGTGGTTCTCGACCAAAAGTAGGTGTAATTTTCGCATATCTTGTGGCTGTTTGCTTAGTTGGTGGACAACGACTCTCCCTTTTTCCCATCCAAAGACGTTTATTGCGAGTACATTGGCCATCTCAAACTTTGGGATCTGCGAGATCGGAACCGGAAACTCGAGGCCTGTTTTGTCTAGACCGTCTTCGGTTGGGTAGCTAGAGGGTCTGTTCGAGTGGCGCGCGGCTGGAAACAATAGAGCACGCATCGCCCAAATAAAACAGTAGTCTTCCAGATTGCTTTCCACGTTGATGGCGGCCTTCTTTTTCTTCAACTCCGGAGGTAATTTGAACTTATTCGTCTCGCCTTCCAGAGGTTGATATTTGGCAATGGCTAGCCAAATGGTTTGCGCCTGCTCTACAACCCATCCAGACCCTCTATTGATCAACTTCTCTAGAAGTTCTTGTATCCTGGGGAAAGCTCGTCTGAGTGCTTCATCTATTTCACTCTTCTGTAGAATAGCCTCCTGCTTGTGACGTAGCAGAGGATCAGTGTACTCTTCACTGCCGTCTGGGTTGTCCTTTCTAAAATTGACCTTGATAGCAAGCTGGAACTTTACACCTTTTCAGAGCCTCCAACTTTTCTACCAACTTTTTTCGGATGCTAGTTTCCACTTGTGAAAAGAAGGCTCTGGGTTTGCAACATACCTTTGTGGTACGTCTATTTGACAACCTCTAAAGAAACTACCAAGGACCCATGGAGTCCTACGAAACAGTGGCCTACGTGGAGCAGATGTTGGCCTACGGGGTATTGGTTGGGTAGTACGTGGAGCAGGTATTGGCCTACGTGGAGTAGGTTGGGTAGTACGTGGAGCAGGTATTGGGACAGGTTGGGTAGTACGTGGAGCAGGTATTGGTCAGGTTGGGTAGTACGTGGAGCAGGTATAAGGGCAGGTTGGGTAGTACGTAGAGCAGGTATTGGGGCAGGTTGGGTAGTACGTGAAGCAGGTATTGGGACAGGTTGGGTAGTACGTGGAGCAGGTATTGGTCTACGGGGAGTAGGTTGGGTAGTACGTGGAGCAGGTATTGGGACATGTTGGGTAGAATGTGGAGCAGGTATTGGGGCAGGTTGGGTAGAATGTGGAGCAGGTATTGGGGCAGGTTGGGTAGTACGTGGAGCAGGTATTGGGGCAGGTTGGGTAGTACGTGGAGCAGGTATTGGGGCAGGTTTGGTAGAATTTGGAGCAGGTATTGGGGCAGGTTGGGTAGTACGTGGAGCAGGTATTGGGACAGGTTGGGTAGTACGTGGAGCAGGTATTGGGGCAGGTTGGGTAGTACGTGAAGCAGGTATTGGGACAGGTTGGGTAGTATGTGGAGCAGGTATTGGGGCAGGTTGGGTAGAATGTGGATTGGGACAGGTTGGGTAGTATGTGGAGCAGGTATTGGGGCAGGTTGGGTAGAATGTGGAGCAGGTATTGGGGCAGGTTGGGTAGTACGTGGAGCAGGTATTGGGACAGGTTGGGTAGTACGTGGAGCAGGTATTGGGGCAGGTTGGGTAGTACGTGGAGCAGGTATTGGGACAGGTTGGGTAGAATGTGGAGCAGGTATTGGGGCAGGTTGGGTAGTACGTGGAGCAGGTATTAGGACAGGTTGGGTAGTACGTGGAGCAGGTATTGGGACAGGTTGGGTAGTACGTGGAGCAGGTATTGGGACAGGTTGGTTAGTACGTGGAGCAGGTATTGGTCTACGTGGAGTAGGTTGGGTAGTACGTGGAGCAGGTATTGGGGCAGGTTGGGTAGAAAGTGGATCAGGTATTGGGACAGGTTGGGTAGTACGTGGAGCAGGTATTGGTCTACGTGGAGTAGGTTGGGCAGAGTGGTTGGGTAGTACGTGGAGCAGGTATTGGGGCAGGTTGGGTAGTACGTGAAGCAGGTATTGGGACAGGTTGGGTAGTACGTGGAGCAGGTATTGGTCTACGTGGAGTAGGTTGGGTAGTACGTGGATCAGGTATTGGGGCAGGTTGGGTAGTAAGTGGATCAGGTATTGGGACAGGTTGGGTAGTACGTGGAGCAGGTATTGGTCTACGTGGGTAGGTTGGGCAGTATGTGGAGCAGGTATTGGTCTACGGGGAGTAGGTTGGGTAGTACGTGGAGCAGGTATTGGGGCAGGTTGGGTAGTACGTGGAGCAGGTATTGGGACAGGTTGGGTAGTACGTGGAGCAGGTATTGGGACAGGTTGGGTAGTACGTGGAGCAGGTATTGGGACAGGTTTGGTAGTACGTGGAGCAGGTATTGGTCTATGTGGAGTAGGTTGGGATGTACGTTGAGCAGGTATTGGGACAGGTTGGGTAGTACGTGGAGCAGATATTGGGACAGGTTGGGTAGTACGTGGAGGAGGTATTGGGACAGGTGGGTAGTTCGTGGGGCAGGTATTGGTCTACGTGGAGTAGGTTGGGTAGTACGTGGAACAGGTATTGGGACAGGTTGGGTAGTACGTGGAGCAGATATTGGGACAGGTTGGGATTGGTCTACGTGGAGTAGGTTGTGTAGTACGTGGAACAGGTATTGGTATTGTTCATTAGAGTTTGTCCGCTCTTTCCATTCAATTAGTAAGCCCGACATTTCAAATTACTGGTCAATTTAATTTGTTAAAGAGTTTGAGATTTTGCGGGACTTGTCTTCTCTATTGAGATCACAGGAGTTTGTATAACTGATATCATAGAAAAATAAGCCACACTTATAAAAAAAGTGGTTTTTTTTTTTGGCGTAGCTGTATAATTTCGATTTCAACTCGCATCTTAAACCAATCAAATGTACGCTAACAGCGGTAAATAATTCTAAGCTGAATAAAAGGACACCTGTTATTGGTTAACGCATCGTTATGGACTATAAAATTACTGTAAATAAGGGGTGCAGCTTGTATATATCATTCAGCTTGGTGTTATTACTTTTCTTTTTGATGTAAACATGAAAGTGATTTCAGTAAGTTAAATACAATCCTTTTCCATCAATTGAGGAATGCTACTTTGTGAAAATGATTTAAAACAACAAAAAAGAACCCACCGTGTTATGACATGAAACCCCTTAATTACTATGTATATTGAATTCTTCCAGCCTGCCGAGATGCTCTCATTGAAAATTACTTCGCCAAAACCAAAACAACTAATAACGCTTTTATATCATAATTGTCATATGCAATAATGATATGAACAAATATCAAACAAGCCTATTTACAGATATAATTTTTTGTATTACCGTCTATAAATAAGTATATTTCATAGAAAAAATACTGAACTATTTCTAGAGCGTACTAAATTTGTTGTGCGTCGGTCTTTCGCGCGCTTTTCCTCGGAATGTTCTAGAAGTCCTTTATCAATGAATCTATGCTTTAAGGTGCTGATCATTAATGTATATGCCTGTATAAACTATTTTGATACAGTTTACAACTGATAAAATCAGACCTGAACAAGCTTTTGTCAGTAAGAAATAAAATAAAGGTGAAGAAAAAATTGTATGTCCTAACTACAACGAGCAGATAACTGCTCATTACATGATCAGCCTGGAACTAAATTAGGTTTTATGCAGCGGATTATCATAGATTTTTTTATAGTTCATAGGATAATTTATAACATTACACTGCTTTTAAATAAGAACATTTGGAGGTACTCTGAAATATTTGTTATATCAAATCATTTCATATTCTGATTTTAATCATTTTACATTTTTTTATGGTGCAGGTAAGCCTGTTTACGATAATGGTCAGTCGTGTCTTTTGTATAATAGTCTAGTCATTCTTTACTGTACATTTTGTTTAGAATATATATAGACATTATTTTAAAATTGTACTTTTTTTGCTACATTCCTGTTGTTGTACACATCTCGTGGACTGTTTTCTTATTTGCAAAATAAACCCTGTTAAAAACATTGCCATTCATCATTGTTCACTACCAAAATTAGACATGTTTTTTACAACTATTTACAACAATGCTTTTATAACCTATCATAACATTAGAGTCTTTGAAATGTGTTTTGCATATATTTCCATTTATAAGTTTCTTAATTAAAGTATATTTATGCATGAATGAAAATCTCGTTTTTCTTTCATCCTACGCCGAATATCTTTTTTAAAGATATTTCTTGTTTAATTTAAAAAAACACAAGGAATGCAACGCTTTTTCGCCACCATGAGAAGGAATTATCAGGATTTTTTATGTATATTTTTTTTTAATTGTTAAAAAACCAACAACAACAACAACTGTTTCTATGTATCAGCTTAGTTTTCTTTCATTCATAAAAGATTGGTTATGATGAAAAAGATTAAAAAAAATGATACAAGTTCTGTAAAATGATTCTCATGATGTTATGATAAATAACATCAAAACTCATCTCTAAAATAAATACATTTGTGGTTGTTTGTTTGTTTGTCGGGTTCAACATCCCACAGACAGTATATCAGTCATTTGGAGAAGATGTCTACTTGAGACAGATATAGTGCTGCCACACTGCAGTTCACGCCGTAGACATGTAGCATGATACCACACCCAGTCACATTATCCTGACACACTACAGTATCACGCCGTAGACATGTAGCATGATACCACACCCAGTCACATTATCCTGACACACTGCAGTATCACGCCGTAGACATGTAGCATGATACCACACCCAGTCACATTATCCTGACACACTGCAGTATCACGCCGAGACATGTAGCATGATACCACACCCAGTCACATTATCCTGACACACTGCAGTATCAGGCCACAGACATGTAGCATGATACCACACCAGTCACATTATCCTGACACACTGCAGTATCAGGCCACAGACATGTAGCATGATACCACACCCAGTCACATTATCCTGACACACTGCAGTATCAGGCCACAGACATGTAGCATGATACCACACCCAGTCACATTATCCTGACACACTGCAGTATCAGGCCACAGACATGTAGCATGATACCACACCCAGTCACATTATCCTGACACACTGCAGTATCAGGCCACAGACATGTAGCATGATACCACACCCAGTCACATTATCCTGACACACTGCAGTATCAGGCCACAGACATGTAGCATGATACCACACCCAGTCACATTATCCTGACACACTGCAGTATCAGGCCACAGACATGTAGCATGATACCACACCCAGTCACATTATCCTGACACACTGCAGTATCAGGCCACAGACATGTAGCATGATACCACACCCAGTCACATTATCCTGACACACTGCAGTATCAGGCCACAGACATGTAGCATGATACCACACCCAGTCACATTATCCTGACACACTGCAGTATCAGGCCACAGACATGTAGCATGATACCACACCCAGTCACATTATCCTGACACACTGCAGTATCAGGCCACAGACATGTAGCATGATACCACACCCAGTCACATTATCCTGACACACTGCAGTATCAGGCCACAGACATGTAGCATGATACCACACCCAGTCACATTATCCTGACACACTGCAGTATCAGGCCACAGACATGTAGCATGATACCACACCCAGTCACATTATCCTGACACACTGCAGTATCAGGCCACAGACATGTAGCATGATACCACACCCAGTCACATTATCCTGACACACTGCAGTATCAGGCCACAGACATGTAGCATGATATCACACCCAGTCACATTATCCTGACACACTGCAGTATCAGGCCACAGACATGTAGCATGATACCACACCCAGTCACATTATCCTGACACACTGCAGTATCAGGCCACAGACATGTAGCATGATACCACACCCAGTCACATTATCCTGACACCGGGCCAACCAGTCCTCCAACTACCCTTATATGCTTAGCGCCAAGCAAGGGAGCTATAACAGTACCATTTTTAACGACTTTAGTATGTCGCGGCCGGGGATCGAAACCACGACCTCAGAATATTTAAAAAAGTATGATAATAACCATTAAGTTATTTTTTTTTTCAAATTCTTTTTATTTTACAGCAAGTGGCATTTTCTTAAGTATATTTTCTTAAATAAACATTGCTAAGTGTGAGCGTGCAAGGGAAATCACTGTGTAGAGTTAGATACTAAGTAAGTAGGAGTGACGTCCCCTGATGGGTATTTTCTTTGAACATTTAATTATTAGATCAACAATATATAAATGTTTCAGATCAACATAACTGTAAATTAATTAAAAACCTAATTCAATAGAACAAACAATTTTATCACAAAATAAATTATTTTAATAATTATCCCCCAATCTATAAATAGAGACATTGAATTAACCCGGAGCAGAAATTGTCTGACGACCACTGTCTATTACAGGGATTAATGGACACATATTTTCGTCTTCGGCTATCGTCGGCCTATAAGCGAGAATTGATTATGTAGAGAAAATAGGAGTTCTCGAGCTTTTATTGTTTTGAACAGACAAATTCTCTCAATAAGGTGTTAGTTCAGTGAGTAAGGAATATTACAGGACGTTTTTTAACCGCTATCATTCTATGTAGAAGTATTTGACGCCAAGGAAGTAAGTATTATCAATAAATAAACATCGGGGTTTTGGACCCCTGACGCCCATGTCCAGAGACCAGTGTTCAGTAAAAAGATTACGTTGAACGGTTGATAAATTTGTATATCGAAATAGCATACTTTCTTATTTGCAGACGTCCCGCCACCCTACAACGAAGTGCCGGAACAAGATCCCTTGGTGGAATGTCCAAGTCCGGAACCCAACCCTGTACCAACATGCGCATATCCGGTTCCCAAGTCCGCCCATGCAGGACTTCTTGGCCAGGGACCAGCTATAGCACAACCAATGCACCTGGCAGTGCCTCCTGTTGCGCCCGGGTACCAGCCGGTGATGCCTGGTCCGAACCAGATGTCCAACAACTCGTCCAACCAAGTGGCAAATAACATTGTAAGTGAACACAGTTCCGCCTCAGGTCTAATACTTTATCTCTATTTTGTACTAAATTTGTGCATGAAATAAATTAAAATTCGGTGTCATATTTCAAATTTTGCGTAAAAATTAACACATGCACTTAAACCCAGTCTTTTGTATTTTGAATACAATCAGAAATATCGCAATATTTAAATGCTGACTACGCTGCCGGATAAAATGCCTTCACCAGTCCTTGTCTGTCTGTTGTCTAGGTGATCGACACGGAGGCCAATAGGGAGTTAACGGTGGTGCCACCGGTACCCAATGACTACATGTGCTGCTCCGTCTTTGCTTGTGTCTGTTGTTTCTGGCCCATAGGACTTGCCGCTGTTATCTATTCACTAAGGGTAATAAATTGCCTATGTGTCTGTCTTTCTCAAATGTTTCAAATTTCCCCTAGTATCGTTCATCTGTCAAAAAACTCTTGAAACATTTCTATTAAAATAAATCGCTAATAAATTAGAATTTTCAGAGCATCTGATTTGCCATGAACAAGGGTGACTTCCCAAATGATTTACAAGAAATCTGCATATTTTTCTTATTTTCCAAATATTTGCCTCATTCCACTTGAACGCGATATAAAATACAGTTGCAAATTGTGAAGTAGATTTATGACCGATAACTCCTTGGCGCTTCTTTAAATGTTCTGTGGATTTTTATTTTGTTTTGTGCTTCATTTAAGAGGAATGAAGAAGATAAAGGAGGGGGGGGGGGGGGGGGGGGGGGGGGTGTTCTTTTAACATCACCACAAACGTATTTGTCTATTATTAAATTTCCTTTTCCTCCAGGTGAAGAAACTGTATTCTGCCGGACGCTGGGACAAGGCGAAAAAAGCCTCGATTTCGGCTGGCCGACTGGCGGTGTTGAGTATGGTGCTGGGGCTCGTGCTGATATTGCTGGAAATCGTGTTTCAGTTAAGCGGATATAACGTGAACAGGATGTAAAAAATGCAAAATACACATACATACATACATACATACATACATACATACATTGTATGTTAAATACAATGTACCAAGTATTAACCTGACCATTATTATGATAACAAAATCACAAGAAAATAAAAAAAGCGCGAAATAATATCAATCTTTATCTTTCATGTATGCAGGCAAATGTACGAAAAGCTTTGAATACGGTATATGGCGACTGATTTTTAAAAATATCACAATACACGTGATTGGTATTTATAGGCCTCCGTCAGCATCAACTTACAGTCAGTTTATTATTGATTTTTGTGATTTCATGGAAAAAAGTATTCCAAAATATTTATATCTAATGATCATGGGCGACTTCAATCTACATTTAAATGAAGACAGCAGTGCAGTATCTGATTTCAAAAACTCTCTGTTCGCCATGGGACTCGAGCAACATGTTGACTTTTCTACTCATATAGCTGGTCAATGCTTAGATCTACTCATTACAGTATTGTAAATGGCGTTGAGGTCCATTCCTGTCAACCTGGTCCATTTATTTCTGATCATTGTGTAGTGAAGATAGTCCTGAAAATAAAAAAAGATAGTATCAAAAGCAAAACCGTTTCCAGTAGAAACTTCCGGGAAATGGACCAACTGATGTTTTCGAACGATCTTAGCAACATTGCTGTTGAGGAAACTGATGTTAATCATTTTGTTGAAATTTCTGAAAGCAAAAAAAAACAGATATTTAAAACTTTAATGCACCACTTACGGAAAAGACAAAAATATGCAGAATACCGAAGTCATGGTTTAATGAGAATATACAATTTTTTAAACAACAAACCAGAAAGTTAGAGAGACTGTGGCGCAAACATCGTGAAACTCATCAGTTCGAAGCTTTTAAAACTGCAAGAAACAAGTACAACTTTGAAATTAACAAAGAAAAAAACCCCGAGTTTTGACAGAAAAGGTAACAAATGCAAAAGGTGATTCGAAGAAACTTTACTCTTTGGTGTCCGAATTAACAGGATCTAAATCTAAATCGTAGAACCCAATGCCGCAAAGCGAATCTTACTCTGTCCTTGCTGAAGATTTTGCACAAATTTTCATTAACAAAATTGATAAAATACGCAATTCGTTGAAAGATTATATAAGTTACCAACCACAATGTAGGGATGTTCCACATATTGACCATTGCGAAGAGTTAAGTCAAAATGAAATTAAAAAGCTAGTATTTGAACTTAATACAACGTCTTGTGAATTGGATGTCTTACCAACACAGATCTTATAGCAATTCCTTGATAACCTGCTGCCAACTATTACATCGTTAGTGAACATTTCTCTTAAACAAGGTGTTTTTCCAGACAGATATAAACAGGCTATTGTCAGACCTCTTCTTAAGAAATCTGGACTTTATTTAGAGCTTGCAAATTATAGACCAGTGAGTAATTTATCTTTTCTATCAAAACTTATTGAAAAAGCTGTTCTCCTCAGACTTAACGCACACGCGGACAAATTTGCCCTTTTACCAATTAACCAGTCAGCCTATAGACGCTATGATTCGTGTGAAACGGCGCTTATGCGACTTGTCAATGGCATTCTAAGTGGCATGGAAAGTCAAGAAGTTACCGCTTTGATCGCTATTGTTCTAAGTGCTGCATTTGATACAGTCGACCATAACATTTTACTAGATGTTCTTCATAAACAGCATGGTGTTAACTGAGACCAAGGAGTTGTAGAGTTATCGTAAACTCATCTCGATCCTCATCCCGTCCACTAGAATGTAGTGTGCCCCAGGGCAGTTGCTTGGGTCCCTGGCTCTACTTGACCTATGCTAGTACACTATTTTATGTCATCCCACCGTCAATTTCATTAAATGGGTTCGCTGATGACCATATCGCTCATAAACGCTTCAGTCCTCTGTCTCATATACATGAACAACAAAATATCCAACAACTAGAAGTATGTGCTGTCAATATCAATTGCTGGATAAACGAAAAAAAAAAAAAAAAAAAATGAACACTTCTAAAACAGAATTTATATTGTTTGGTAGTCGAGCTCAGTTAAACAAGTGTATTACTACACATATTGTTATTGCTGGTGACTTCATAAACCGTGATAGTTGCATTAGATACCCAGGTGCCTACCTTAACGAAACCTTATCCTTTAAGGAACATATAAAGCGTAAATGCCACTCTGCAATGTTAAATGTTTTCAGAGTAAAGTGTATCAGAAAATACCTGACTAGAGCTGCAACTGAAATCCTATTACTTTCACTGGTTATCTCTCATCTGGACTACTTTTATGTCATATTGTATGGTATTTCTGAGACAGAGTTGCGCAAAATGCAACGTATTCAAAATATGTGCGCTAAATTAGTTCTTAACAGAGGCAAATATAAAAGTGCCAAGAAAGCCTTGCATGATTTACAATGGCTCCCAATAAAGGCCAGAATCAATTTCAAAATATTGACAATCATGTTCAAATGCAGCACTGGTTGGGCTCCTGTATATTTGACACAATCATCAACTAAACATGTTAATCGTAGACCAGGATTAAGATCAGCCAGTGATTCCAGCATTACATATGATGTGCCATTTAACAGGAAAACTATGTTAAACGATAGAAGTTTCTGCACTAAAGGGCCGAAATTATGGAACAATCTGCCTCCGTATATTAAGCAAACCGAGTCAATAGACGAGTTTAAGAGAAAACCAAAAACGCATTATTTCACACAGTTTTACGATAAGTTTAAAAACTGATATTGATTTGAATTATCTGATATTTTACATAACCTTGTCCGGAGCTTTTATAGTTTTGCCATCTGCTTTTATTAGCTTTTTTTTTTCTTTTTTTTTAAACATAAACTAGTAAAGTACCTTGATGTCCATCTTAAATCTGTATTTTAATTTCATGTTTTTATGCTTTTTCGCTATATTTTATATGTATTGGTTTACACTTTTTGGTAAGAATATATGTATGTTTATTGTACAACGCCATTGAATATCATGTATAGAAATAGGCGTTTCATCAAATAAACACGTTTAACGTTTCATGAAACTTTGAGTACAGATAACGTTATGATGTGGAAGGGAAAGTGTTTTTAGTTTGTTTTCCTGATTATAAATACAGAGTACAAAGTATGCCACTGTTAGTATAATATTAATTTTGTGATGTTAATATTTCTACAAAGTTAGGAGTTCAATGTTTTTACCAAAAGTAACATTTGATATTTTTGTTTCTTGATTTCTTTCTTACTGTTTATATGTCAAGCCAATTTAGAGAAAATTTCTTTAGTTAGTTATATTCTGTTTATCATAATTAAAGGTATCATTCAAAATGTATACATGATTGATTGTCGTTCACACTTATATTCGGCATGTCTGTCTAACCTCACTTTTGATCTACTTAAGGATGAGACGTAAGACAGTGTCGGATGAATATCTTTACGAATTTCAGTAGTAAATATTCCTATACTTGCAAAAAAAAAAAAAAAAAAAAAATGTGAGGAAGCCTTCCAGCCTTCCAGCTGGCTTGCGGTAGGTCGGTGGTTCTACCTGGATGCCTCCGTGCATTCGGGGTCTTCCTTTACCTGTAATTAGCTGGACGTCGCTATATGACTGAAATACTGTTGAAGCGACGGTAAACTCAAATAGTAAAATCAAATAAAAAAAACAACAAAAAATAGGAAGGTTACGCACCATTATTTGTTTGAGATGACAACTGCCTGAAATATAAGCTCCGTATTCACGAAATATTAATCAAGTAGTCCGACTGAATTATTTTTTGATGCATATATAGTTTTATCAAAACACTTGTCCTGAATGCTATTTCCGACCGAACGGAATAAATATCTTAAGTATACATTATAGTTTGTTTTACCTTTTGAAAGGTACACTTATTTACAATATCACAATAATGTTTATTCTGCCGACTGCGATAGGGGGGATGCTTTACATTATACAACCGTTCTACATTCTCCATTAATTTAATTCACATCAACGCCGATTATTATATAAAAAAATCTTGTCATTGATTATTGGGTTGGTACTGACACTACAGAGAAATATAGGGGGTCAGTAATGTTCATAGGGGGCTGACCCTATATGGATTTCTTCTGACCCTACATAGAAATGTATGGGGTCACCACGTGACCGCTATTTAACCAATGAAAACGCAAGGAACTTGTGAAAAATGAAACAAATACAATTTAAGGTCGGGTGTTTTGTACATTTCGGTATTTGGCCAACTGCAATGACGTAAATATGTTAAGTTCCATTGTGTTGTTGATGTACTGTCAGTTTTCCATTATCATAATTGTCGTCTGCTGCGATTCTGTAACGCGCAATGTTAGTGCATGTTACAAGATAAAAAACTTAAATAGTCGCACAGGTACTAGGTAGGTTCGCACACCTTTAACTTACAAACAAAAGCAACAAAAACAACAAACTAATGTTTTTAACTTTGGTTTAACGTCCATCGACAGAATATAAGTCGTTTATATGTTAACACAAAAATTAAACAAACAATTAAAATACAATGCAAAAAAAGTAGAATGGTGGGGACTGTTATTGCCTTAAATGTTTATATTAATTCTGTTTAACCCTTTCCCTCATATAGACTCATTTTGACGCACTCAATAGGTACCACATAAAGCCTGATCTGCAGAAAACCACAGTTAAACCTTACCAAATTTAATTATAAAGTCCTCATTTCCAGACCACTGAGGAGCAGCGAACAGCATAAAACCTGATCAGCCTGCGAGTTACTCGCAGGTCAGCCTGCGAGTTACTCGCAGGCTGATCTGGTTTTATGCTGTTCGCATAGGTCTTTTCATGGTTTCTTCTATGAGGGAAAGGGTTAATACCATTTTACTGCCCGGTATTGTAATCAAATAATATAAATTTGTATTACTAAACAGTTTAAACTAAGTAAGTTTAGATCCAGACATTCCTGGTGTGGTATGAAAATGTCAAAGTAATAAACTATCATAAAATTCCGCTTTCAATATCTTTTCACTGACAGTAATTATAATCCTCTTTTAATGAAATTTGATATATTTTTTTTATCCCACATACCGAGTACCTTTGCTTTTATATAATACATGTCTTTGTATTGATTGATATTAGTAAGTAATCAGCAATTGAATCTTACAAATAAAACACTCCAGTGTTTTTATGTAGACACCTTTCGATACGGGTTGTGTTTTTATGTAGACACCTTTCGATACGGGTTGTGTTTTTATGTAGACACCTTTCGATACGGGTTGTGTTTTTACCGTCACAGCGGCGGTAAATCAGTCGTTACGACGCCCGGATTAATCTGGAGTTCCTTCCCCTCGTTACTGAAATAGTA
The DNA here is from genome assembly GCA_021229015.1 of Solen grandis. Classification (NCBI taxonomy): domain Eukaryota; kingdom Metazoa; phylum Mollusca; class Bivalvia; order Adapedonta; family Solenidae; genus Solen; species Solen grandis. The sequence continues at coordinate 46,013 of JAIFHC010000488.1, forward strand.
AAAATAGTAAGTCGGGGACCCGACTACGCCCGGATGTAAAGTGAAAGAGGACGCGGAATACTCGGTAGAACAATCGCATTACCACGGTCAGCCGAGAGGCTTCTTCATATACAAGGCCGAGCGACTGTGCCGGCACTCGAACCCACATCGCGGGTCGGAGGGAAGAAACATAGCGAGAGAGGAATCCAGTGGCAAAGGATTAAGAGAGAGAGAGAGAGAGAGAGAGAGAGAGAGAGAGTGTGTGTGTAATCCTTCTTTTCGTCTTATCATAACAAGACTAATCTGATAAAATGTATATGTGTATAAGAATATGTTTACATGTATCTTGCTCGTAGTTAAAGTATTCTAAATAACTGATAGTATTTACACCTCAAAATTATCACAATTAAAATTTTCTACCTCATGATAAGAATATTTTCATTAACAAAATTTACATATTTCAATTATCAAGAATCGGTTCAATGTAAAATAAATGTTGTGATAAAGTGATAGCACGTAAACGAAATACAGGCCTACTATCTCATAGCACGTACTCTACCCAAACCCTCGGTCAAGTTGTATAGAAGATTACCAGTGTGAGAGGATTCGGGAAAATGAGTTCAGGTATTTCACTTTTTTCATTTTCTATTTTATTACCGATGTTTAGAGAGGATGTGTCGATCAGACCAGATGTCCGTCCGTCTGTTTGAGTTTTTAATTCATCGGTAAACATACATGCATTTTAAAAACTGTAAGACAAATAAAGTACCTAATTGAATTCTTTGTTTACGTCGATTAAGAGAAGTGCACCAGTACATTGGGATAATCCCCCGTCAAGGATCGAACTCTCAATAGTCCCCAGTCAAGGATCGAACTCTCAACCTACGGAGACCACGGCGACTACTTCTTTAGACTTGACACTGTATTATTTTGACACTGTATTATTATCAAACATTATACAAACGTTTTCACATCTTTCATTGAAGATGCTACTCCGATTGCAAAGGTGGTATACTTCAATCAATTAAGGTTTCATGGGTTGCCTTTATAGTATTTATGTGGCATCAAAGGAGATTGGCTGTCGTTGACAAGCCTTGATGTACATGTAAAATTAAAACGACAGTTGTTGAGGGGACATTTTATTTAAAGATGACTAACAGTTCAGTTTTGTGGCAGAATTATGGTCTTGCATATGTTAGACATACTGACGATAGGAGGTCACAATGATTGTGAGATAATAATGCGAAATCATCTCCTCAAAATATAAACAACCCTTATGTTGAATATAGTGACTAATATATTTCAGGCAACGTATTAGCTACATAACTTTACATATCGCCAAGCCCCATGAATGTTGATATATCAGTTGTTGTGTTAAGTCATATGTTATTTAACAAAACGGACAAGGGAATTTTCTAAACTTTTAATTTAACTAAATCGTATGTCTTCCCTCCTCCTACCGTTTAAATGAGATATGCAAGTTGTTACGAGTAGAAAATTTGATGCTTAAGCATCAAGCTGCCGGAGAAGAAGTTTAGTGCGCATGTCATTATTTTCAGTATTAAGTTAAAGTTTGACGGTCCATCGGAATAGGAGTTATGTCCCTTGATGAGAATATGGCCCTTGTAATAGCGAACAAGAATGAGAAGTTTGATGACTGACAGTTTATTAGTTTAGAAATTATGCCAATGGTTAAACTTTAATATGATGTCGCATTTCTTTTGTATTTCAAGGTAAATTTAATAAACTAGGATCAAATTTTCGAGCGATTTCATTAAAAGAAAAAATGAACAAATCATTTGTATTTGCAATGGATTACTAACAAAAGCACATTCTTATTCTCCCTATTTCTCTTGCCTACAGTTTATAAGATTTATATCCATATATGGAAGCAAATCTAAAACAACAAACTTTCCAAAATTGTTTAATTTATGTAAGTCCTTTTTCCATTTCATTTTATATACACGGTAAATTAATGATATTACAAAAATATATATACATGTTATACATATACAACATGAACCTAACACTAAAAAGAGATTTAAACATATGTACCTAACTCTGGATCGAACTCACAAAACTTGCTGGTGATCAGGGCCAACAATTTGTACAGGTTTATTTTTATCATACGTATAATATTGTTCCAAGGCGCTGGAAATGCTCAAAATATCTCCGAATGCTTGTGCACTTCTTTTTTTCATTACAGTTTATTAAAAACAAATTATCTCCATCGACTATCAACAAATTTTGATTCAGCTTCGACTTCAATAATACATTCGTATTGACGACGACGACGACGACGACGACGACGACGACGACGACAACAACAACAACAACAACAACAACAACAACAACAACAACAACAACAACAACAACAACAACAACAACAACAACAACAACAACGGAGGGAAGTCTTAAGATACCTTACTGAAAAAATGTGTCAGCACTAGATCTCAGTCTCTATTTATAGAATGTGTCAAATATCGGTATCATGTCATTTTCACGTGTTTCTTTAATTAAATAATGGGGATAATCCGAGAAATAATCTAAAATTTTAATAATTGCAACACTCATTACCTTATTTTATAACCGTAATTTAATAATACAGCACTAATGGACATTGGAAATGAACTCAGCAGTTATTTGTATTTCTCTTTTCAATAATGGCTCGTCCCAAGGATCCATTCTTAACGTAATTTTTGAAAAGGTTATTTTGCTTGAATTAATTCAATTAAACAATAGTAGTTACACTTAAGCATTTTTGTGGTGAGAAATGAAGCTATTTTATGCCTTAATGTATTTTTCATTTTTCACTGACTTCTCCTACCATAGACGACCAATCATAGACGACCATAGACGACCAATCAGGAGATCACTGTTTGTACTATATGCTGTTGACTGTCGACAATATAAGTTTACGCTGAACTGTAAACAAGTGTGACGATGCGTCGTCACAATTATAAATACAATCACTGACAACTGACGACTCTTTGGCTCAGTGGTTAGAGCATTGCACGCCGGCGGACCGGGTTCGATCCTGGGCCGGGTCGAGTTTGTTACACAGGTTAATGTTTCATAAATAAGTTACATCTTCTATAGAAGAACTGGCAGCACGGAATTAAAACCAATTACCATCTCGGAATACCACTTTCTAACCCTGGACTAATATTTCACGGAATGTTACTTCCGGTTTTGCAGACACCCCATCGTGCTGCAATCAGACGCAATGTTCTACAGTAGTATGCCTCAGTCCGGTTCCCAGCGTTACACAAACAGAACACATCGACCGGGTACCAGCTATGGGACACCAATTACAGCTGAATGTGCTTTCAGTTAGTGAGTTCCACGGGAACCAGCCTGCTAGGGCCCAGTCTTGCATGGTACAGACGACCATGATGACATCCGCGACACAGGTACCGAACAACCAGTGTAAACAAGAGACCATTGACACGGTATCATTGACTTTACAAACAATTGGGGGGTGGGGGCCTCCGTGACCGAGAGGGTAAAGTCGCTAACTTTAACACTCACTCAGCCCCTCGCCGCGTGGGTTCGAATTCCGGCAGGGTCATTCGGATTTTCATGTGAGGAAGCCTTCCAGCTGACTTGCGGTAGGTCGGTGGTTCTACCCGGATTCCTCCGTGTATTCGGGATCTTCCTCCACCTGTAATTAGTTGGACGTCGCTATATGACTGAAATACTGTCGCAGCGACGGTAAACTCAAATAGTCAAGTCAAGTCAAGTCAAGTCACAAACAATGGGTACACTTATAATCAAAGCGCTGAAGGCTTGTGTGTGTGTCTTAAGTAAAAGAGGGTTTGACAAGCTGCAAATATGCAGGGTAACTTAGTTTTTCTTAATATTAAACATATATTAAAATAATAAAAGATTGTTCGCTGAAGGCTATAGAAATATAGAGTAAGCGTGGCAATGTGCTAATTGTTATCAATCTGTTGAAACAAATGGTGCGTTCATCTAATGACCATGTTAACGCAACGTTAAAGCGGCC
>JAIFHC010000066.1:0-50000 GCA_021229015.1 Solen grandis
TCATAAAATGTTACCTTTCTCAATTCACCAGACATTTGAAAACACACAAGAAACTAAAACGCAAATGCGTGTGGCCTGGATGCAACAAAACTTACAGTAGAAAAGATAATCTAAAAAATCATACGAAGAACGTACACAACTTTACAATTACGAACGATAAAAAAGTCACGATACGACCTCCAGAAATCAATAAAATTACACCCTTCGTAGCCCGGCCAAAATTTATAACTAAACCATCTACAAAAATGGCTCAATGATGATACAGAAATCTCGAATATACTTGAAGAGATGACCACCATTCCACGACAAATATCCCATTTATCATCACATCGAATCTACGGAAATTCTTCAAGAAATGATATCCATCCCCAGACTAATATCACCTATCACGGACCAATCTCTACCAACCCATGATGATGTATACAACCCTTCCGATAAATCAGCCAGTGAACAGACAATTTTTCAAGACGAAAGAGAATACACAAATAACAGTGACATTTTCATGTATTCTATTTATGAATTGTGTAATAACAACTAAGCATTTAACCCTTTCCCTCAGATGATTGTTTAAATCAAATCAGTTGTCTTATAACAAGTGTTTGCAGTTATACATAGTACACTCATTTTTTAATTGCTGTCACAGTTACATAATTGTTAGTAGATATTGGGCGTTTTGATTACGGTTAGATTGAAAATTGATCATAACTTTGAAATGAGAACGTTCGATGTTTCACGTTTTTTTAAAAAAAAAATTTCTTTCTTTCTTTCCTTTTTTACAGGTTGACCCCTCTTAATAAAGGAAGGATATAAAACATGCACCAATCCATTGCTGAAATATGCCTCATTGCATTTCTAAATAATCGTAATTCGTTTGAAAAAAACACGAAATTTTTTTTTTTACATTTTTCTATAGTGAGTAAGTTAATTATTTTAAAGTATATAGATGGTGATTACCGGCTGATACGATATGTTTCTTTTTAATTTGAGCAAGAATTTTGTTTTATCCTTATCGGTTAAAGATATGCTTGCTAGTTTACACAGCAACGTACCATTCAATCAACAGGCATTTCACCAAAGAAACGGCAATACCCGGAGCTAGAGTCGCTATCGCGACAGCATCGGCTTTCACGGAAACAACAGTCTTTAGTACATAGTAATGCAACAAACAGTTCCATTTATTACACAAGATGCATAGTTCGAATATTAAAACCCTATTTCCATCAACAAAGAATCAAAGTATTAACTGCAGTAAATTGACCAAATCATGTCCAATCTTCAAAACCGAAACATCACTGGAAAGAACTTTTCAAGCACTTACACTTTTGTCTATATTCTCTATATAACATATTTTTAGTTTTGGAGCTATTTGGGGCCAAAGAAAGAAAAACAATGATCGTGATATGACCTTGACCTTTGCATTTTTACCTCGACTTTTTGTAGAAAATGAGAGCTATCACCCTTGCGTCGGCGTCGGCGTTGCAGCTTCTGGTTAAAATTGTGCATGCAAGTTTCTTTCATCCTTATATCTCAATAACCATTAATGATGTTGAGGAGAATCAGAGAAGCAAGGTAGATAACTCTTGACTGAGTTTGCTACAATAATGGCCTCTTTTTAACTATATATAGATATATATAATTTCCAGTCTGTTTTAATGCTATTTTTTACTCAAGTTCTTATGTTAATATAGCGTTCAATATATATAACTTTATTCATATCAGTAATTACATATTCAATAAGACGGATTTAAACAATAACTAATCAATAACTTAATTATACATTATTTTACAGTACAAGCATCATATATTTATAGACACTACAAAATATCGGTACCGATACTCGATTACAGTAGCCGCAAACTGGCGGCTCATTATCTCAAGGTCATATGACGCTAACTACTTCTACAATAAGTGTGCACTAAAAGCAAAGAAATAACGTGATATTATATAATTCATTTGTATAAATATTGTTTGTGCAAGTGATTTATATGTGTCTAATATTTATATATGTGTATTTAAATGTATGAAAAGCAAACGCACATTTACTGAACTGTCAATAAAATACATCAACACAATATCTCTTGGACATCAGATAAGTAAACATTTCTCCACTGCTTATATCGTTTGTACATGAAATTTATATACAAAATGTGTTCAGAACAATACTATCTGATAAATTAAATACAATGTATAATAAATAGACCATTTATAAGTTACACAAACCCTCTTAAGTCTAATTTTTTAATAAATAAATACAATTTATTTACATTTTGTTGAAAAATTTCATATATATGAGAAATTCAATTCTTTGTGAAATATTCTTATTTTTAAGTCCCGGGTCTATTTACACGTCTCTTTGTCAAGGCATATAAACAGCAGATACAATGTATCTAAAGAACAATAGGTAAAACTTTTCTTTAAACTTATATTGCTTACAACATATTTTTATCCCCCGCCGAAAGGCGGCGGGGGATATAGTAATAGTCTCCGTCCGTCCGTCCGACATTTTTGTCCGGAGCATAACTCGAAAAGTATTTGAGGTATTAACTTGATACTTCATAGGTAGATAGATCTCATTGAGGAGGAGTGCAGTACACAATAATGATAACTCTACCTTTCATAATTTTTGAGTTTTTGCCTTTGTTATTTTTTAGACTTAATTTTTGTCCGGAGCATAACTCGAAGAGTATTTGAGGTATCAACTTGATACTTCATAGGTGAATAAATCTCACTGAGGAGAAGTGCAGTGCACAAGAATGATAACTCTACCTTTCATAATTTTTGAGTTTTTGCCCTTTGTTAATTTTTAGATTTAATTTTTGTCCGGAGCATAACTCAAAAAGTATTTGAGGTTTCAACTTGATACTTCATAAGTGAATAGATCTCATTGAGGAAGAGTGCAGTGTGCAAGAATGATAACTCTACCTTGCATAATTTTTGAGTTATTGTCCTTTGTTATTTTTCAGACTTAATTTTTGTCCAGAGCATAACTCAAAAAGTATCTGAGGTATCAACTTGATACTTCATAGGTGAATAGATCTCATTGGGGACGAGTGCAGTGCACAAGAATGAAAACTCTACCTTTCACAATTTTTGAGTATTGCCCTTCGTTATTTTTTAGACTTAATTTTTATCCGGAGCATAACTAAAAAGTATTTGAGGTTCAACTTGATACTTCATAGGTGAGTGCAGTGCGCAAGAATGCTAACTCTACCTTGCATAATTTTTGAGTTATTGCCCTTTGTTATTTTTTCAGACTTAATTTTTATCCGGAGCATAACTCAAAAAGTATTTGAGGTTTCAACTTGATATTCATAGGTGAATAATCTATTGAGGAGGAGTGCAGTGCACAAGAATGATAACTCTATCTTCATATTTTGATTTATTGCCCTTTGTTATTTTTTAGACTTAATTTTTGTCCAGAGCATAACTCAAAAAGTATTTGAGGCTTGATACTTTATAGGTGAATAGACCACATTGAGGAGGAGTGCAGTGCACAATAATGATAACTCTACCTTTCATAATTTTTGAGTTATTGCCTTTGTTATTTTTTAGACTTAATTTTTGTCCGGAGCATAACTCAAAAAGTATTTGAGGTTTCAACTTGATACTTCATAAGTGAATAGATCTCATTGAGGAAGAGTGCAGTGTGCAAGAATGATAACTCTACCTTGCATAATTTTTGAGTTATGCCCTTTGTTAATTTTTAGATTTAATTTTTGTCCGGAGCATAACTCAAAAAGTATTTGAGGTTTCAACTTGATACTTCATAAGTGAATAGATCTCATTGAGGAAGAGTGCAGTGTGCAAGAATGATAACTCTACCTTGCATAATTTTTGAGTTATTGTCCTTCGTTATTTTTAGACTTAATTTTTGTCCGGAGCATAACTTAAAAAGTATTTGAGGTATCAACTTGATACTTCATAGGTAAATAGACCACATTGAGGAGGAGTGCAGTGCACAAGAATGAAAACTCTACCTTTCACAATTTTTGAGTATTGCCCTTCGTTATTTTTTAGACTTAATTTTTGTCCGGAGCATAACTTAAAAAGTATTTGAGGTATCAACTTGATACTTCATAGGTAAATAGACCACATTGAGGAGGAGTGCAGTGCGCAAGAATGCTAACTCTACCTTGCATAATTTTTGAGTTATTGCCCTTTGTTATTTTTTCAGACTTAATTTTTATCCGGAGCATAACTCAAAAAGTATTTGAGGTTTCAACTTGATACTTCATAGGTGAATAGATCTCATTGAGGAGGAGTGCAGTGCACAAGAATGATAACTCTATCTTGCATGATTTTTGATTTATTGCCCTTTGTTATTTTTTAGACTTAATTTTTGTCCAGAGCATAACTCAAAAAGTATTTGAGGTATCAACTTGATAGTTCATAGGTGAATAAATCTCATTGAGGAGGAGTGCAGTGCACAAGAATGATAACTCTATCTTTCATAATGTTTTGGTTATTGCATTTTTGTTATTTTTCAGGCTTAATTTTTATCACAGTGACCTTGACATTTTACCTGTAGACCTCAAAATAGAGGAATTCGTAGGTCTTCACTTGGGTTTCATATATATAATCACTTTAAACATCAGTCTTCATTACCAGAAATTTTCTTTTAAAAATGAAATATTCTACTCATCAACACATCTTCTAAAGAGCAAGCTTTCGGCGGGGGATGGCCATGTCAACATGGCTCTTGTTGACATTTATAATAACATAAATATTTCAAAGATCAATATATGTATCGTTGCATAGATCTTTTCTTGTATTTAGTTAGCAGTATAGTTCAAAATATAATTTCTAGTTATAGTGCTCTTTTACAATACAAGCAAAGTTTGTTTTTATTATACTAACATTATTTGATTTCATCAACTTTATAAATTCAAAAATTGCTTGGTTTAACTATGTAATATCTCGTGATGAAATCAAATCCAAAATCACTGTAAACAGGTCTCATAATTACAAAATAATATTCATCTTCTAAATCTCCTGTGTTACAACAATTACAATATCGGTTCTCATCGGGAATTTTAATACGAGCATATCTACCTGTATAAAACCGTAGTGAATGTCCACATATTCTCAACCTCGTAGATTTAAATGATTACGTAAATAATTTTCGTTTTCAAAGCTTATTTCACATTTTTTATAAATAAACAATACATTATTTGAATTAACACTTGCTGTCCATTCTTGTAAAAAAAATCAGTAAACATTTTCTTAAACCTGCTAGCAAGATACTCAGAAGCGTCAACTTTGTGGATTTTCCAAAACATATCCATATCCATTGTTATAGGTTCTTTTTTTTTTCTTTTTTTTATTATGCACCCGATTTATTGCTCCTTTATTTCAATCTTCCACAGCAAGCTGTAGAAATTTTGTAATACAATATTATCTGTATATAACAATTAAGCCAAAGGTTTACTATTCTTATTCAATATAAAATATTAATTGGATATCTTACAAGATCGCCATAGACACCGGCATTACGTGTGCTAGTTCTATCATTTAAAATTCTTTTTGCAAAACTTTAAGTGTAGTCTCTCTGTTTGTTTATATTTCTTAAAACCCCACAACTCCGAAGCGTAACATAAAATAGAACCGACAAAAGCATCGAATAATTTTTCGGTGATATTTTTTACAGTAGTTTGTTAAATAATGTTTTCCAATGCCTTCAAACCCTTACCAGACACATTTTATTCATTTAGATTAAAATTTCCCGTATAACTGAAAATGGTCCTTAGGTATGTAAAATTATCAACAACTTCTAGTTTACTTTCATTGTATGACCACCTTTCATTTTCGGATAATCTACCTTTTCAAAAAAAATAGATTTTACTTTTTTCTGTTCTTACTTTTAGTTCCAAATTTTGGCAATATTGATGCAACAAATCAAGGTTGTACTATTATTCTTCAGTTACTATACCATTGGCAAATAATGACAAAATAAGGACCATCACAATGGATTCCTGAGTCTATGCTATCTTCTAGATAAAGTTATAGATATTCAACAGATAATGGAAATAAAAAAAGGCGACACGAGTTCACCTTGTCGTAATCCTAAAGCATAATCAAAGTAGTCACTATAACGATTAAAACACATGCTTTTACTTTTTGATACATATATTTTATTATTTGTACAGTTTTTCCTTTGAATCCTGCTTTAAACATTTTCATCTACAATGCATTTTTATAAATTGTATCAAGACATTTACTAAGATCAATAAATACACAAAATAACAGGTTGTTTTACTGAAATACATCATTTTGCACACTACTTAACAGTATATACAATGCAATGAAGATTTGCTTTTTCTAAAACCAAATTGAGCATCTGAAATAACTTTTTTTTTCACATAACTTAGTTATTCTGTTATTTAATATTGTTGTGATAAATTTTGAAAACAAATAACTAAGGTTGTGTTTTTAAAAAGAATTTGAAATGAAACTCAACAGAATTAATATATTTTTAAGAATAACTTTTACAATAATATCAATCACTAAGTCTTACTTTACTTAATGTTTTTAAATTGGGGGAATTTTCTTTTATGAAAAAAAAGAAAGAAAAAAAGTAGGCTTGTTCACTGCATTTTATATATTATGAATTTTATAATATATGTATATTTTAAACTAAAAAATATGAATAAAGAGTTCAGAAAGAAAAAATTAAAAAAAGAAAAACAAATGGTTATTGTTGAGATCAACAATTTCGTAAATTTAAGTTAAACATGTATAAAAGATCTACTCACGGTAGGGCCCCACCCAAAACTAAACTTGTGCTTGATTTTGTTTTCTGTGTATAGACCGCTTCCAGGTGGACATTGGGGCAGTCGGTGCTTTCGACAAAATGTTTTAAGTTAAATTGATTCTTTTTCGCGGATTTAAACAAAACTGCAATGTATACTGTTGAGATAAAAAACCTGATGATTATTCAAACCAATCGCTATTTTATAGTGTACTCGAGTACCTCTTTTTCTACAGAAAACCCTTAATAAATTAGTTAAGGATTTATGCCAGACCGAGATTGTCAGTTTTTCTTTTTGTCCCCTTTTGTCCCCCTCCCAACACCCCTATTAAAAGAGTTTTTTATCCGTGCCTGGAATTTGAGTTATTAGGTGGACTACCTTACTGTTTCCTGACCTGCTGCAATCTCTGACGGGGACAGTTGAACTTCAACATCAACAAAACAGCAATACCACCATGTACAGTAGACATGCTTTTAAAATACTTTTTTCAAATGAATTAGCTTAATTTAAATTTTATTGTGACACGTGGAAACTAAAGATCAATGCCAGTAAGATTCAGTAGAGGAAAGCCAAAAGTCTCAAAAGTTTAAGATAGGAGGAAATTTCTATAGAATTCATGATGAATATGAATACCTTGGGTTATACTTTACAAAAACTGCCTCATTCTTTAAAATTAAAATTCACATTGCGGAACAAGCAAACAAAGCTATGTTTTCCATACCAATACTTACCTGTTAAAACTGGACGCTGGCAAAACATACCAAGTAATAACCTTAAATACTTATACTGCAGAGAACAGGGTGAAGAATTCCACTTTTTATTTAAATGTCAAATTTTCCAGAGGAAAATATTTGGATGTAACTATGTACAAATGCCCAAATATGATAAAACTCATTGACTTAACTAAGTCTGAAAATATTATTAAACTTATAGGCCTTAGTTTGTAATGTTCATCAGTAATAAAACATTTCAAAACAAATTAGTTTTACTGTTGTTTTAAATGCATATTTAAAGCAAAATTCGTCACAATTAAAATAACAATAATGATAAGAATAATAGTATAAAAATTAATGTATATCGATTAAACATGTAATAAGGTTAAACCATTTTCATTTTCATATTTTACCTATAAGGTCAAAGAATCCAACGGAATTGAATAAAAAAATAACTCCATGCTGATTACAGTGATAGAGAGAGAAAGAATAATTGTAAATTGTATTAAAACATATTAACAGATAAAAGTATTTGTGTGTGTGGCATTCCATAAATTTTCTAATATTATTGTCTTTGTATGACAATACATGTTCTATTTACCCACATTCATTAATTTTGACAGTCAGAGAAAGAAAGAGGAAGAAAGATGTATCACTATATTTAATTTCTTATAGTAGTGTGTTCGTATGACCAAACAAGCTCTCTTCGTTGATATTCATCAATATACAAATTAGAGAGAGAAAGAGAGATTTGTTACATATTTATAGGCTTACATATTCAACCGTGTGTGTGTGTGTGTGTGTGTGTGTGTAAAAATGATAAACGAACAATATAAACTCAATTACATTCAATTAGCCGTTTCCATTGTATTCATTTGCACTGTATGTATACATGTTTCTTTTTTTTTACTGCTAATGTTGCCTACTATTTTAGGACTTATGCATATGAAATAAAAGATTGGAAGATTTAATTCTAAAATGATCGGATTTCACTAATGAATTTACTGAAGATTTGGCTATTACCCGACCATATAAAATTTTACCCCGAAAGCCAAAAAAAAAAAAGCGATACCTTCGCGTTAGAAAGGACGTGTTAATGTTAACGATCCGGAGTCAATTAACAGATAGGATGTGGCAGACTAATTACATCCGTGTTGCCGAAAATTATTGCGTCTATCACCCTCGTGGCATCAAGCTAATTTTAGGAACATCTTTAATGTCATCAAATGAAGCAGTGTAATGATATAGAACATTTGAGGCAATAAAAAAATATTTTATCGAAGAGATAGTTGCTTGAAACATTTACGCTTCGAAGCTGAAGAAGGCGGGGTACTGTATGTGAACGTTTGTAATTAAAGATCGTTTGACGAGTCGTCGACTGGTCTAAAGGCCTTAAAGTTGTCAACATACTGAACTATAGAGATAGGAATCAAAAGACAAGTGTTACATACAAGACAAAACATCTGTATTCTGAGCCTGGCTTCTATATATTTCCACTGACAGTCAGACATGATAAAATACAACAATATATAGAATTTGTCCATGAGCTAAGACATCTGACGTGAAATCAGTTCAAGTTGAATTATCAGTCTATACTTATCTTCGTGTTGAACGGATATTGCCTCTTAACTTTTTCCGTTCTGTCCACTTGCATATCTAGACACCTACAAACAATTTTTGTTATATTTCACTAAAGGCGTCAATGAAAAATATTGATGGACAAAAATACAACATATTTGCCATAATAAACGGTGTGTATTGAATTATCAAACTCTCTGATTCTGAACTGTGTCATAAATAACCAAACTTAAATACATGCATACTTTTTTAAGTAAAAAAAATGTCAGATTTTAATATTATTGCGTTGATTCCTATGAAGGGGTGTTTTCCAAATCGAAAAAATCGAAATAGATTTTATTTAAAGGACATTTGGTCTATATGTCTGATGGATGCCGCTCTATCTAAATATTTATGGTAATTATTCTTTGAAGAGAAGAGAAAAGGTACAATTTAAAATATGAAAACTCTTTACAACCGCCATATCTATAAATGAGGCTTCCGTCGTTAAGTTGATAAAGTTGCAGACTTTTTACCACACATCCCCTAACAGTTTAAGGCTAGAGTTCCGGTCTTAATACTCAGAATGTTCATGCCAGGAAGCCTTTCCATTTACTTGCGATATGTCGATAGTTCCACATGAATTAACCAGAACGGGATACGAACTTAAATCAGTCACTGTCTGAAAGGAGAGCGTCCAGATTAACAATATGGACAGAAAAGTTCAATAATTCAGAAAGGTGATACAATCCAACTATGCAATTACGATATTCCCTTAATGACCAAAACGACATGCTTCGCTAGTTGAAATACAGATCAAAAATTGAAAAGCCTTCGAGATACAAGTTGGTCTCCTATTTAAATAAACTTATCAACATATCCAATGTATTTTATTAAGGATTTGATATCACGTAAAAGAAATTTTCAGATTACTGAACGTACCTTAAAGGATAAACATGTTACAATATAAAGAGAAGTAAGCTTATTGCTAGGATTTTTAATTAAAATGATGAAAATCATAAATATCAATACCAAACAAATTGTAACAACTTATACCAATCATTCTCGTCGGTTCCGGGGATTGACCAGTACTTTGCGTTTAGGCCATGAAAAATATTGTCTCTCGGACGGGCTTCGAATCTATTCGGATTCGCAGCCATATATATTACAACGGTGCCCTAAAGTAGTTTAATGTTGTATCACGACACGATGTATCAGTTCAAATTAGTTGTTTTACTTACAATGTTCTTAAGTAATTCTAACGAGTCTGGTGCAAATTATAAACAAATATTTGCGAATAACATAGACGAAATGGAGAAGAGTTTGAGTGTAGAGGGAACTGTCAGAGGGTTAACAGAACATAATCTTTATAATTTGACTTAAGCATAAACAGCTCACCGTCATCAACCATGCCCCCCGCAAACACACACTTTCAGAAAACATAAAGTGTAATTGTGTAAACAAAAACAAAAGTGACATAAGCAATTCATTCTAGACGCGTGAGAATGTTCGATCATGATTTTGCTGTATATTTCCAAGAACCTTCTCTTATTTCAAAAGCCTTTACAGAGAATATTATCAATTTAACCAAGAAGAATTTATTTTCCGTCTGTAATAACTTCATAACAATATATCGAGGTATTTAATTTCTACGTATATCTGCGTATATGGTACATCTCAATATGAAATAAAAAGTTACAACGGGTTTAATAACATCAGTGTGAAAGCTTGAAAATTCAACCTTGCCGCGGGGTACTCTTGGTGCATATAATACACATACTCCATAGGGGGGGGGATATGGGGGGTGGGGGGGGGGGGGCATATGTACATTGTACAGAGGGCACCGCAATATGGACTGGCACGATGTTCTCATGAGTTCACACTAATACACTGGTCTCCGGGATGATTTTTTTTTCATGCAATAGACGCACTACAGGTACATGTATTCCAAATTTGGAAACTGTTAAAATAGACATTTAAGATTTACTTGGACCATGGAGTTGTAAATTTACTCTATTTTTTCTTGAAAACATTCATGATATATGGCATTAATACCAATCACAGCAATCTCAGTTTTGTCATTCCTTTTAACGAATGTGTTTCAAGTGATACACTTAAACAACTGTGTAGGTGTAATATATACTTACTTAATTTCATATATAACTGAAAAAAATAGTACCGTAACGCCACTTTCAGAATTTGTTTCACTTTAAACATAGATCTAAGTTAATAATTAACAGTGTCACAAAATATATTATTTTTTCTTAACTATTAGACATAAGCGAAACAACGTTGGGCAATTTAAGCAATATTTCATAATAGAATTTTAATTTACTTCAAATACATCTGATTTGATAAAAAAAATGCCAAAGCAAGTGTGCTGCCTAGTTCATCAACCAGCTCAAATAGGTTAATTCCAACTTGTTATTTCACTAAAAGCTATTGTTCGGAATAAATTTTACGTTTGTATTTTCATAAGAATATTGTCCCTTCTTTAAGGATTGTATATCTTATACAAAACAAACACAGTTTTTAAATATATTCTATCAATAGACTGAAAGCTCAGCTTGTTTTGGAGTAACTGGTCTGTGTAGAAATTGCAATTTTCTATATTGTCCTTTGTAAACTGATAGCTACGTTTATCAACAGCTACTCAAATTTTGAAGTCATTCACAGACGTTAGCTTCAATTAACCGTGATTATCACTATGGACAACGTATTTGGTACTATATGATGTCGATACTTATGTTGATGGTGATCATGATATTTGTAAAGCGATGTTTTCTTAAAACGCCGTGATAGGAAGGAAAGAGGAAGATAGTATACGGAAAACACAGTGAATTCCAATTAGCGCACGCCAGACAAAATATAAAGTTAGGAATCTCCTAAAACTCTAATCATATACTTCGTATCCAATCAATTAATCCATCAGCCCTTGGGCAATCACGTTAGTATACAGACAAAGAGAAGAAAATGAAGATTAAAATTAGATACTGGATAGAACTACATGTATTTAAAGAAAAAAAAATCGTTTTTGTTTGCTAAATAATAAAGTTTAAACTTTATTTATCTTACATCGATTATGAAACAAGTCATCACAACTTATATTAATCACTCTCGATGGCTCTGGTGGCGGCGTATGTGGTCATATTTTGTGTGAGGATAATAGCAACGCCAAATGGAAAATTAATCAATATAATGTTACAGTACTGAGTAGTTAATAATGATAGGATATGGGGTAAAGAGAAAGAAGAAAGAGAAGCCACTGTCCAAAATCTAATAAGTTATCTTAATCACTGATCATCATGTGATATTCCAGCAGACGAAGATGAAAGTTTGATAACATTAATGACAATCGCTATCATCATACAGAACAATATTGACACGTATTTATCCTTATTTATCATTTGTAAGACTTTCTATTCAAGCAGGATCTTTACTTTGGAAGCGGATTTCCGCCTTTTCATTTCTCTTTCTAATTTAACAATGCTCATTACAAACTAACCATGCTTATTTTATTTACAAAATGTTTACTAAATTTTCAAAATGCTTATTGCAATCTTGAAATTGTTACTTGAAAATTACACTTTTAACGATCGAGTTACATCCGTCAGTTTGCATTATTACAATCCTATCTTTCGTTGGATTATTTGGAGAATTAATTTCTAAGTTTAATTTTCGCGTGTTTTTGTTTTTCTTCAAAAATCATAATAGGTATTAACTTAACATAGACTCTACATTTAAGAATTTTGCAACATCCGAAAGTTAAATCCAAATTTTTATCGCAAAAATGGCAAATAGAAACTTGGTCGTTAAAAGTGTTATTTTAAGATTGGATTGTAATAAACATTTTGAAAATGTAATAGGAGTTTTGTAAATACAATATTCATGGTTAAATTGTAAAAGTCATTTTGAAACCTCAAATAGAAAGAGAAATGAACTGGCGGGTATCCCCTCTAGTTGGTTGAAAATGAAATTTATGTAAAAAGAAAAAAGAACATTGAAAATGTGAAAACAGAGCTTACATGGGCATTTATCGGCTTCGTTAGTAACCCATTACTATGGTTTCGATATGTTTTACTTACATCTGCCTGTATATATCTAAAATGGATAAATAAAGGCAATACAAGATCCAGTATATTTTAAATGTTTTTGTCAAAATCATTCCGTAAGAAACCCCTTTTTCTAACAAAGACTTGAATTTGACAAACTATTTAAATTTGAATAACAATATACTACTAACTCTTCATTATTATTTTTTAGAAACTTTATTGATGGAAATTAGAAGTAAAACTATATCCTATGCTAGTTTTAAGAGTAAGCAACGTATCAAATGTGAAGAATTTTTAATACAAAAAATAAAGGATATTGAAAGTAATTTGACAAATGAAAACAATGAACAACTGTTAATCATGCAACAAGAAGTAAGATATATCAGAAATGAAAAACTTCAAGGTCATGTTATAAGATCTAGATCAAACTGGATACAAAATGGGGAAAAAGTCACAAAAGAATTTTGTAATTTAGAAAAACATCATTGTGTAGATAAGTCTATGCCGTTTTTTAGTAAAAGATAATGGAGCTTTTATTTATGACCAACACGAAATTTTAAAAGAGACAATGTCCTTTTATGATTATTTATATAAAAACATTGAAGTAAAGGACCACGATATAGAAAATTATTTTGAAAATGTTAATGTTCCAAAACTCTCTGATCTACAGGCAATGAAGTTAGAAGGCCTTTTAACATATGAAGAGGTCACTAATACTTAAAGAAATATGAAGAATGATAAAAGCCCAGGATCAGATGGATTTACATCTAACTTTTGTAAGGTCTTCTGGAAACAAAATAGGTCACTTTGTTGTTCGTGCTATAAACTATGGATATAATATTGGTCAATTGCCTGTTACACAAAAACAAGACCTATAACATTGCTTAATACTGTTTATAAATTAGCGTCAGGTACATGTACTATAGCAAGTAGACTTAAACATGTTCTAAATATTTAAGTTGCAGGTAACAGGTTTTGTAAAAGACAGGTTTATCGGTGAAAATATAAGATTGTTGTTTGATATTATGCAATACACAGAGGGAAATAGAATCCCAGGTTTAATTGTTATGGTAGATTTTGAAAAGGCCTTCGATTCACTATCCTTTTTTTTTATAGAGAAAGTATTATTTTTTTTTCAATTTTAGTCCAGTTTTAAAAAGTGGATATCAATGTTTTAATATAATACTAGTTTAGCAATACAATTAAAAGGATTTTTATCAAATTTTTTCACACCCGGTCGAGGCTGTCGGCAAGGTGATCCGATCTCAGCATATATTTTTATCCTATGTGCATAAATATTATCTGCAAAAATAAAAAAAAAATGTAAGGATATTAAAGGTTTTTTAATTGAAGGAGAAGAATACAAAATTTCCCAATTTGCAGATGACACACATTTGTTTTTAGACGGTTCTGAAAAATCTCTTAACACAACTTTAAGTATTTTACATGAATATTCACAGTACTCAGGACTTAAAGTAAACTTTGATAAAACACGTTATTTGGATAGATTCAATGAAATATACAGTCGAACCTGGTCCAACGGCCACCTGCTAGCAGCGACCAACTGCTAACAACGGTCACTTCAAATTCCCCCCGACCAATTTCGTTCTATATTACACCTGCTATCAGCGACCAACTGCTTACTACGACCAACGGCCACCATATTTGACCCCATTTGGTACCCCACACTGGTACGAACGGCCACGCGCCACTGACGCGCCCCATCAGGAAGTTGCGTAACGGCTAACACCGTTAGGTGAGAGCCGAACAATAGATTTGAGACAATACCGTAATCATCGAGGGTGGCGAGGATGGTTTCCATAGTGACCATTACTGTTCGTACAGGTGGTGTTTGTCAGGTGTGGATGACCTTAATTGGCATTGATTAGCAAGATGTCTTCCTCATTTTTAATCCGGGAAAATGATAACAATGATTGAGTGTAAAGTGCGGTGCTTCAAGCGTGTTTAAGATGCGGTCTTGTCATTAATTATAAATAATTTTTTGGTTTGTTTTGTTTTCAAAGAGTTTAGAGAGAGAGAAAAAAAAGTACAAAAGCCATAAAAACCAGATGGAAACTCAAATAGGGAACAAATTAATTTTAATTACTTGGCATTATTTTTTATGTAAATCTTAAAAGAATGGTTGAAATAAATTTAAAGGATAAAATAGAGAAAATTAAGAAAAGTATTTCATTTAAGAAAAGAAGAAACTTGTCCCCTATTGGTAAAATAACAGTAGTAAAATCATTATTACTTCCACTTTTAACGCATTGTTTTACATCTTTACAAACACCACTTCGTAAGATGATGGAAAATATACATAAATTGTTCACGGATTTTGTATGGGGTGAGCGAGTAAAATCAAAGGTACTATAACATGTAAAGATTACTGTGAAGGGGGATTAAAGATGACAAACATTTTTTCCTATAACAACTCACTTAAGCTTAGCTGGTTAAAAAGATATATAAACACAGTAAACAGTCAATGTTTCATATTTGTTAAATCAATATTTAATATAGATATGTTGTTTTGTACTGGAAAATTGTATCAGATAAATTAAAAAAAAAAATTTTTTTTTTCTTAGATTTACCATTGTTTCATAATCACAAATTTTTATCTGGAGGTAATGGAATGTTTATAAAAGTTCTATATGACAAAGGATTACGTTTTGTTCAAGATATTGTAAATAATAAAGGAATAAAGGAGAACTTTTAATACATAGTGAAGTGGTTAAAATAACAGGATGTTATATCAATTTTATACATTATGAAGCTCTCAGAATAAATGTGAATCGATATAAAGCGGCCTGTAAAATTGAATTCAATAATAACATAGTAAAATTTCCATTAATCAGTTCTTATTTAAAACCAATTATTGTTGGTGCGAATACCAATAAACATGTTTATAGAAAACTTATAGCAAATAATGATATTCCAAGTAGTCAAGAAAAATGGAATAATGTTCACTCTGATTTGTCTTTACCATGGAATGATATTTACAGTCTAACACTTCAATTTACAAGAGATTCATATATTCAATGAATGCAAACAAGGATACTTCATAGAAGAATAGGTACAAATAATTTGTTGTACAAAATGAATATAACAGAGAATAAGATGTGTACTTTTTGTAAAACAGAAGAAGAAACCATATTACATTTATTCTGGAGTTGTCCAAAACTACAGGTTATCTTTGAATTCTTAAAGCAAAAATTATCATTAATACAAAAAAATTCAGGACTTCTCAACAGTAACTTTTTTATATTTGGAGTATATGAAAAATACA
The DNA here is from genome assembly GCA_021229015.1 of Solen grandis. Classification (NCBI taxonomy): domain Eukaryota; kingdom Metazoa; phylum Mollusca; class Bivalvia; order Adapedonta; family Solenidae; genus Solen; species Solen grandis. The sequence continues at coordinate 16,358 of JAIFHC010000066.1, forward strand.
AAGATAGTTATACAATATTATTTTTAGAAGTTAAAAGATATATTTTCCTATGTAAAATGAAACGAATTTTACCAAACTGTCAATCAATGATGAACAGCTTAAAATTTGCTTGGGAAATTTATAAATCTGCTAAAATTAGCAATGCAGAAAGAGAAAGATGGTCAGTTGTAAGACTTTTGTCTCAAATACCTTTAAGGATATTTAATCCAAACAAAACAAAGAAAATGAAATCTTAATCACGACAACTCATCCATAGAAATATATATTTGGTGAATATGTTTTCCCCCACCTCTTTTTTCTGTTTGTTATTTCAATGTTTTTTGTTTTTTCTTTTTTTTCAGACCCTATAAATTATTACTGATAATATATTGCATAAATTGTATATATCATATTTCTAATAATGTACGGTGTGGAGTGGGATGGCCTCGACCCACACACACGTATTGACGAGGAAAATAAATGGGGTGACCCTGATTATAGGGACCTGAAAAAAAACTCTTCATTATTAAAACAGGACAAGGTCGATTTAGAAAGGAATCCTTACATATGCATTAAATGAAATTGCCTAAATGAATACATTTTCCTTATTAAAGCATCCATTATCGTGGTAGATTTCTCTTTTCTCTCTGTCATTTTTGGGGAGAAAATGAGTTTTATACATAGGGGTAATTAACTGACCACCATTTGCTGTTTCAACTAGAATACTTATTAACTCTTTCCCTCATATAGACTCATTTTGACGCACTCAATAGGTACCACATGAAGCCTGACCTTCAGAAAACCACAGTTAAACCCTACAAAATTTAATTACAAAATCCTCATTTCCAGACCACTGAGGAGCAGCGAACAGCATAAAACCTGATCGGCCTGCGAGTTACAGGCTGATCTGGTTTTATGATATTCGCATAGGTCTTTTCATGGTGTCCTCTATAAGGGAAAGGGTTAATACTAAGAGCTAATGTTGCAGATTAATCTATTGTAAATAACAGATTGCTCCCTTTTATGCTCTTGTTATATATCAAGGTGAACAAAAGATGAAAACAAGATACATCTTTTGTACCCCCTTTCTGAAATAAAAAACAACAAAAAACTATTATCGAGGATGGACAATGCGTGATCTATGTACAATAACTATGTTTTTTGTATAGCAGAAAGAACGAGGTTTTACATATCAATGTATAGACTTTATAAGCAGATATCAGATGATTGGGTCGGGTAATTATTAACGGACGACCGCTTAACAGGCTTATTTGCTGATGTTAAGCACTCTCCTTTGTTACCTGAATAAGTGCTATAGTAATACACCTTTACATTATATATTCTATCCCTGGCCGCGAGATACCAAAGTCGTAAAATGGTACTGGTATAGCTCCCTTGCTTGGCGCTCAGCATATAAGGGTAATTGCAGGACTGGATGGTCCGGTGTCAGGATAATGTGACTGGGTGTGGTATCATGCCACATGTCTACGGCGTGATACTGCAGTGTGGCAGCACTATATCTGTCTCAAGAAGACATCGTCTCCTAATGACTGAAATACTGTCGGTGGGACGTTAAACCCAACAAACAAACATATATATATATATATATATATATATATATATATATATATATATTCTGTTAGCTGATATAGCATCTTTACATGTGGAATTAGTTCTGTACACAATATCTCTGGAGTGTATAGAACTCAATCCAGTGTACAGATTCTATATCAGCTTCATTCAAATAAAGCTAACAATTTTACTATTAACGTAGCTTGATGAAATAATTGTTCATGATTCAAATAAAGCAGGAGTTACAGAATATGGACGGACTTAAGAATGACATGTTATAAGTCAAATACTGTTTGCATTAACCTTCCTAAGATATCACCTGCATCTATAAAAATGATATATTTATTTTGTCAGTCAGTTCATTTGGGATGAACATAGTTTTTACAAAATGGGATTTGACCACTAATTCATTACTGAACAATAAGTTTATTTTATTTTGAATGTTAACTTATATATGCACATAAATGTATATCTGTAATTGACACATTAAATGAATCAATCTTACGTCATAAATTTTGCAAATATACGACTGTCTTATATATTATTCAATTCTTAAAATTTAATTAAACGTAATTAATAGTGTATGTAAACAAAACATGCATTTTGATAACAATAAAGGGCCGCATTAGCAAACACCGTTGTCATACCTCTTTTTGTATCAAGTATTAAACGGATTCAAAATAGCTTTTAATTTTAACATCTCATCTTTGACTTAGATTACGAGGGCCATATTTTAAGTTCATAGAAAACCTCTCGAACTTTTATTAACGATGACGAATATTAAACATTTTCACACACACATAGATACAACTAGCGATGCGTGATTTTCGTGCATCTTATAACTAAGCATATGTATTAGACGCTATTGCAGATCTTAACTTCCAAAATGGCCGACAAAACATCTGAGCAGATGGTGTATTGAAAAATTCGAGCACATCTCAGTTGTCCATTATCAAAAACTAATGCCGATTTATAGGAAGTTGCAAACAAACAATCTTTTCAAATATAGTGTTCCCAAAGAAGTATCAGTGGAAGAAAATAATCATCAAAGCCTTATGAAAATTCTATATATCGGCATAGGAAGACGGTATTAGATTATTAGATCAGATATTTATAACCGGTTCCGCTCATTGCATTCGCAGTACTGCAAATCGGCGGTAAAACTAGTAACATATTCTTCACGCGTTTACGGATGCTGTCCGAAATGTACGTTACAGTTAACTGATAGTTGTCTCAATGACCACATTCTGTTAGACTGCCCGGCTCTATTAGATGTAAGTGTGATATTTTTACGCAAAGCAGAGATTGTGTATGGCACTCTCTACTTTGTGAATATCCAGGACTGGTTGGCCCGGTGTCAGGATAATGTGCCTGAGTGTGGTATCATGCCACATGTCTACGGCGTGATAATGCAGTGTGGCAGTACTGTATATGTCTCAAGTAGACAGTGTCTCATAATGATTGAAATACTGTCGGTGGGACGTTAAACCAAATACAAAAAACATACACACAAACCTTGTATTTCGTTTCGACAAGGTCTATATCAGTTATGGTGTTTAGGTGTATTATGTACATTTATTCTTTTTCTTCTATGTTACATAAAGGGATAAATGTATTTGCGCTGAAATGCGTAAATACATTTTTTCTCCCCCCCCCCCCCCAACCCCCCGACCGTCTCAAAATTTCGATATACATTTTTTTTTCTTTTTTAATCTCTTTCTCTATTATTTTTAACTCTGCATTCTGTGTTTAAATCAGGTTAACGTTGTGCTCGTCATTCTCCTGTATGCCTCTGTTGTATAAACGTGTATTATAATATTTATAATTTTGGTTTCTGTTGTATGTAAATTTATCTTTATATGTGATCTTCAATGTTGGGGGAAATAAAGATTTAAAATATGGTGCAGTGTGTAACTAAGAGCATCGTTTTAAAGTATGTAGTAGCACTTACTCAAAGATCGTCATTATATCAGTGTGGAAACCAGATTTTGGCTACAAGAAGTGAGCATCAATTAAATAACAAACGAGGCCCTTGTCGCCAGGGATCAGTACTTGCGACAGCGAGCGTGCATTCTTTCCTTTTTTTGTGTTGATTTCGGCTGATATGCCTTGTAATAATATGATAAGAAAATAACTATAATTCGTATAAGTAAAGTAAAACAATAACTCAACGCATTCGTTCACTTCTGAAAACAGGTCACATATTTGGACGGATTTTTCAACGAAAAATTGCGTCCTTTAAATTGATGATGTCCGGGCTGGCGTCGGGAGCGTCTTCGGACGTCCGGTCAGGTTGATGTTTTTTAAATATGCTATATCTTCTATGTCCTTCATTGGACTGCTTCAATATTTGGACAGTTGCTTAAGTGGATAGACCTTTACATTATGCAGTTGACAGGCTGACCTTTTGGTTAATCTGCTATCACTTTTACATGATCAAACTAATGCATATTAACGCATCGGAACAAAAATCCGCCAACTTTTACAAGGGATCTGGGCTTAATGTTTTAGAACAGCCCGGTCCCTTTTCCGTGTCAACCTTTGCCTGTCATACATCAATACATTATTTGTTTTGTAGTCTATGCCTGAAATGTACAAATTCTATATTAAAAATAGTTCCATTACTTAAACCGAACCAATTTCATATTAATATCTGTATAGGAATATTTACACATTTCGAAACCTATTTTGATAGTTTTTGGAATTCCGGGTTTTATAAATATATTTAAAAAAAAAAAAAAAAAAATATCAACTTACACCAACAAAAAAATCATCTTGGCTTTTATCAACAGCAACATCAATAAACATAATCATAATTATCAAAATCGTAAAGATCTCATCGTCATCATCATCTTCGATATTAGTAGCACAGAATCCAACATTCTCATAAGATCTTTCTCCTTCTCGTCATCACAATCTTTAGTCTAAATAGCTAGTATTGCAATCAGTTTCCTTTAATCATTGAAGGTTTGAGTTTTCCTTTAATTTAAATGTCGATAAAATTTTAGCGCTTAAAACCGGTGTGCCAATTAAAAAAGAATTTTCTCTGCGAGAGGATAGATGGATGTGAGATTACGGACATGATGATCCGTGTACTACCATATAAAAAGATGGTCCACTTTGTGGTATATTAGGATCAACTAGGTAAGACAAATATACATTTCGCTACGAAAACCAGAATTAACGAGAATAAAACCGATGATAGACTAAGTCAGAAATGTGAAGTACTGGGTCAAACCAGGAAACTTCAAAAGGAATAAGTAACATATAAATAATAACGGCAACATATCAAAGAAAAGAGGATTTATCTGGCTTTGAATATACTCACCCACTATACTCATTGGATCTGCTATAATTGTCACGTAAAGATCGGATATCGCAAGGTTGACGATGAAAATAGATTCAACATTTCGTACGTTTTTTCTTGTCGCCATAGCAACCAAAATCAAAATATTTCCAAACGTTCCAATTGCTGCAGCTACCACTAGTATTATAATACAAGGAATGGCAATTAAAGGTCTTGTTGATAGGAACTCGTGTTTCCCATAAATTAGAGCGTCTTCATGAGAGTTGTTAGCAACAGTAAAATTCATTGTTTAAATCTTCTTCGTTACGTCAAATGGATGCCTACTACCCACGTACCGTTAATACATTAAAAACAAATCCGCTTTTTTCCCAGTTGAAATTAACATCCGTGTCTTTAAATTAACTTGAGCTTTAGAAAACAGCACTGTTGATACTAATTATACTGTGTATATCTCTAGATTTAATGACGTTCGTGCTCTTTAGATATATCTCTATAAAACGTGACATATCCTCTCAGTTTTTAACTTTTTATTATTTTAAGAAAGGAAAGAAAGACAAATTCCAAATTTACATAACTACACAAAAGCTGCTTATCTTGAAGACGAATTATACGTTTCCAACATTCCAACAAAAATCCGGAGATTTTCCCACCGATGAATAAACAAAATGCTTCCTCAGCCGACTGCAGACAACCGATAGCTGAATCGCACTCCGCACATCAAATAGTACTAGACTGTCTCCCGGCCTGCGCGAAAGGGAATCTCACAATCCATAAGCCGTTCTTGATAGATCAATGGAAGTTGAGCCGGGTCAATGTTACTTGGAAAAACACATCAGAAACCGGACAGTCAATACGTCATTAGAGAAGGCGCTAATCATTAAGACAGATTTATTGGTTTACCCTGCATAATACAAGATTGCGCATATATTAATATGCTTTGCATATATACAAGTGTATAATAAAACACCAACACTATAAACATCCATGTTGTGGGTTGTATGTTAGAATTGAGATATTAATATAGAAAAGAAGTAATACATACATATATATCAATACGTCAATAACTGTTTAAACAACCTACATCAGCTACGTGTTTTAATTTTCTTTGGCAAAACTATCTCCAGAATCATTAAAAGATTAGTTTACCTATACACAGCTTAAGTCACAATCGTCTAGTACAGATTTCACAAACGTTAATCAGCTTCCTATTGTATCATTATGTGTACCCCCCCCCCCCCCAAAAAAAAATGTTCCGTTTCTGGTCTCCAGCAAAAATTAAAAAAAAAAGGGGTGTTAGGTCGAGATTTTAATTTTTATTTATTTTTATTTTTTACATGAAAAGAAAGGTAAAACAAGGAAATATTTTTTAAAGGCGGAAAGGTGAAAAAACTTTAGGGTCGGTCGATAAAAGAGAGGGTCGATCTGGCGACCAGAAACGGAACTACCTGTATTTTTATTTTTTTTACCTAAAGTCAGAGTACACATGACTTTATGCAACAATGATGAACGTTTATTAGCATTCGACATCATGTTATGTATACCAGAATCTTATCAGTCGTTTCTTAATAATTATATGGATAGGATACCTTCCTATATCGCCATATAACAAATTAGATATTTGTTCATATAGTCTGTACATGTATGTACCTTTTTTTATCATATTCTGTCTAAGAAACCCAAGACTTCACGTCCATAGGATAGAATTGCTAAAATTGTTGTTGTTGTATTGGGGTTTACCGTCGCTGCGATAGTATTTCAATCATTATTACATGTGGAGGAAGACCCCGAGTACACAGAGGTATCCGGGTAGAACCACCGACCTACCGCAAACCAGCTGGAAGGCTTCATCACATGAAAAATCCGAGGTCCCTACCGGAATTCGAACCAACAGCGGGGCTGAGAGATTTGTAGACCACGACTGTAACCGCTCGGCCACGGCGGCCCCTACTAAAATTGTGGAATCAAGCATTTTAATCTTACAATCTATAGAAACCCCCTATTGCTTGTTCAAATACATGTTTTTAAGCAAACGTGAAATGTCTTTTTTTTCTATAAAAAAATAATACCATGGTATTTTAATGTATCACGACCTCTATTTGATGTCCATTAGCATAAGTCTAGTTTTGGCAGGATTAATATCTACCCTCCATCGAAAAAGTATACAGCACAGACGTAAGCTCTTCGTCGCTGTTTGCAAAAACATCAGTGCCATCTGCATACAGTATATCGAAATATAGTCACACCTGTCTTAAGCGGCCAGTCAAGGGAATATGAAAACATGACCGCTTAACAGAGGTGGTCGTTAAAAAGGTTAATATATAATAAATGCTAATTTGATAATATTAAATGTGACCACTAAAAGCAGGATGACCGTTTAATACAGGTGGCCGCTAGTACAGGTTCAACTGTATATATCGAAATTGTCATCAGATGTCATTTAAATATTTTTCTAGATCGTTCAGGAACAGGGAAATAAATATGAACTATTTTCTTACTGATGTATACCTCTAGCACAGGGGAAACAGTTTTATCTTACATCTACTGCAACAAAGAAAGACTGGTAACCTTAGCATTTATCAGTCAGTTATTTTAGAACAAGGTCTCTACATAATCTATATGCAGAGTTCACTAAGTGTATAAATGTTCTGTTTATTTCACTGTGTAAGGTCATTTTACTTGTAAAAGGCTTAGCCTCGTCATTTATAATTCTCCCAACCTCGTCTGATAAACTTAATATCGAAACACAGTAGCATATTATTCTCTATTTACCGACTAGTATGAACAGTAATACAAGATTTAATACCACTATAATACTTACCTTTTATCATGGTGAGCATTTTCCTATTAATGTTATAGCAAATTAATTTACCCCATAGACCGGTTCGCCATACAGCATCAAATGCTTTCAGGAAATCCATAAAACAACAGAACAGTTTCATATTTCTACATTAACAAATTTCGACTAAAGTATGTAGCACAAAAATATAGCTACATTTTTTTTTCTGAAACCCGCTTGATTTTTATTTAATAAATATTACATTCTAAGTAATTATCAAGCTATTTTTAATAAAGGAGCAAATAATTTTCCAACAAAGCTCAAAACAAATTTAGGTATGGTTTATGGGGCGTCTTTAACTACTTCGTGATTTAAAAGTTGGTACAATCGAAACATTTAACCAATATTCTGGATTAGAACCTGTATCAAAAACTTTATTAAATAAAGTGTGCTATATTGGCATTTACAGATCGCAACTGTACTTTAATATATTCAGTTTATACCTTATTGAGGCCAGTGGCCTTTACAGACTTTAATTTGATTATACATTTCCTGATTTCTTTAAAACATCTCGTTCACAGACAGTAATTGACTAAGGATTTGATTTTAACTTTATGTGTTTATTACGTCTATCAATACCCATTAACATACTTATCGTAACTAAAAAATGGACGGTTACCCCATCACAGTCAATAGCGTTGCGAACGGTATTGAACCTATATATATATATATATATATATATATATATCAAAGATAAAACCTGTATTTAGATTTTTTTTATTTTCCATTTGCTTTCACTTGACTTATCACATTCACTCATTCCACACGTTGTCACCTACAAGGTTGAACTTACGATTTCGCTACCCAGAACTGGTGAAGAAACCATGTTTCAGAATGTGTCACCGCAAGCTTCTGCTTCGGGGGTACCGTATTCTATGTTTAACCGATTCCTCCAAAGTGACGTTTACGAAAAAGGCATTTTCCCATGCATTGTGACCTACACATGACAAGTTTGATGAGTTGTTTTCAACAGTGATTTAATTGTTAAGGTTATATTCTATGTCTACATTTGGAAAATCAACATCTTTCTGTTCATTTGTATCAGTGTTACCAGCATTCAAGTTCTTGGTACTGGTATAGCTCCCTTGCTTAGCGCTCAGCATATTAAGGGTGGCCCCAAGACTGGTTAGCCTGGTGGCAGGATAACGTGACTGGGTCTGGTATCATGCCACATGTCTACGGCGTGATACTGCAGTGTGGCAGCACTATAACTGTCTTAAGTAGACGTCGTCTCCAAATGATTGAAATACTGTCGGTGGGACGTTAAATCCAAGTGTTTTATCTTAATATTTTGAGTTATCAGGTGGTTCATACATTGCACCAAATATAACATCTTCGTCTGCTCAGATTTGAAAACAGATTTAGCTATTAAACATTTAATTAGATGCTTACATTGGTTAAATATCTCTTGGTCATTTCAAGTTTGACATAAGTGTTAATGAAAAAGTCAACAAACTATTGTAATCTGATATTATAACATTTATAACATCGCAAAGAAATTTTACAATCTAATTAAGGGAATGATTGTAAATCTCATCACTTATTAGATGCATTATTTTCTGCATTGTTCAAATGTTGTTAAAAGGTTTACAATCGCTGCGACTGTATATATCAGTAAAACACATATCATTATTCATCAAGTCCAATTACCAAAGTTATTTATATGTGCATATATGAACTATACACGGAATACAAATATTCAATTCCGACTAGTTCTCTCCTAACCAGGACCATCTCTCAAACTTATTGCGGTCAGTGACCAATTAGGTCTCTCTCCACATTCATCGATCATACAGCTTTATATACTAACAATTCTGAAAGATCGTTTATTGACATTAAACTGTCATTCATATACGTGTGGTCCGGCCTGATCGTTGACAGGGCGTTAACTTACTCTCTCTCTCTCTCTCTCTCTCTCTCATTATTGCTAGGTGACCGCGTATTATGTCAAGCTAATAACAAGTGGAAAAAGACACCAACTACACGAAGAGTATCTAGGTAAAACGGCCAAGCAATAGGAAAACATTCTGACTAAAATTATACATAGGAGAATGTAAAGAATTGGCTCATGCATATCTATGAAACAGATATCGAAAGAATGATAACACGTGTAATTTGTCTTTTACATGTTCATCTGTCTGAAAGAGTATAATCTAGTATTGATAACTGATTTTTTAATGTATCAACAACAAAAAAAAGCAGAGAAAAGGTGTGAGTAATTATTTACCTCCTATAAACAAAACCGGAAGCAGGTTTCGGGCTCTATGTTAAGAGAACATCGCACAAACAACCTATAAGCGTTCTTATGTATAATTAGACTTTGTTTTGCCTCAAGATCACCTTTTTCTCACCTATCGGACAGAGTTATCCCGAAATTAACCCGTGTGAGATAATCTTATCTCGTACAGCTTGTCTCGTACAGCTGACGGACTACTTTTATTCAAATATATTTACCGGAACATAATCGGTATTTTCCGTGCGTACCTTATGCTTTAATTTCACTGGACGCTGCGTACTTCCGCTATTTAGTATGCAATGACGTCACAGCTGATATGAAAAATTGGCAGGTGTCAAGTGCGCCTGACCTAAATATTATTAAAGTTCAATTTTCTTTCCCCGATGTCAGATTTAATTGATAACCAAACAAAAAAAGAAACATCTTAAAACAGTCTCAAAATACCACCAAACACAACTAAAATAAATTAATCTAAAACAATGTTTTTGACGGGTTTTTACAAACAGCTTTTATGTACGCGCTAGATTTTGACCTTTTGACCCGTCGAGAGTAAACATTAACAAACCGATTAAAAGATCGTCTGCTAAAGTTAAATTAGAAAGAAATGAACAGAGAATTTGAAATCGGCGAGATCGTGAATGTTGGGAGTACGAATGGTAATACTGGTAAAGTAATGAGTTTTATTGATGGAACGATCATCGATGTTGCCAAACATGAACTTGTTAAAGGTTTGCCAGACTGTGACTTTGAAAAATAATTCCCCACACTTTTCAAAGGCTATGAAGGCGTAATTGACGATGACTTTTGGTCTGATCCTATGATGGTAAATCAGGAGTCATCTAACGAAGCGCCACCAGTGCATGTTGCAGTCAGTACTCCTCAGCCCCACCCGCTGCTACTGTATTCAGCACAGTATGTCTGCAGTCAGTGTTCCATCTACCCCAGCCACTGCCAATGTATCAAGCAACAGTATGTCTAACATAAATAAGGAATCCGACGAGCAAGAAATCCCAGAACCTCTGAAACGCAAATCATCGTTTCCAATATATAAAAACAAAAAAGCAAAACCCGGACATGAGGAGTCGCGATTTCTGGCTGACAGATGAGGACATTGATGATTTCGTACATGAAGCTGAGAACGCAAATACAAGGCGTAAAACTTATAGCCACATTCAGCTTCTCCAAGATAATATTAAGGAAAGGGGGATTCCTGGTGAAATATGTAAACTGCCTCCACAAGAGCTGTACAAACACTTAGCAGGATTTTATATAAGTGTAAGACAGAAAAATGGCAGTGAATACGAACCAGTAACTCTGAGATCTATGCTGGGCAGTTTGAGAGGTATGCGAAACGTCAAAAGTAGCTTCAATGTGAATATCTGCTTTTAGACAAGGAGAGGTACATATAACATTCTTCGTTGACAGGTCAAAACAGCACGATTTACAAACGGCCAGAGTCAAATCGGCCCGGGTCAAATCGGCCTATAAACCAGTATTGGATTTTAATGTCAAACGTAGTCCGTAAAGTTCATCCAACAGCAAAGTTTCAGCTTTATTCATGTTTGCATAACTTCTCTATAAGTCATAACTGTTCATGTACACTGGCTCCACATTATTTGACCAAAAATACATAATACCAGGCAATAGTCTAGTCTTTATCATTTATCGTTTATTTTACAAAGTCTGGCACTGGTGAAGATGTTCGAGTTCGACGGCGGCCATGTTTGCATAACCTGAAAAGTCACCTCATCAATGTCCCGTTCACGTGTATAAACTGTATGCAGATAAACGTCCAGAAAAATATTCTCAACCTGACAGTCCATTTTATTTATCCTGCAACACTATAAAGTCTAGAAAACTTACAGATTCAGACACGTGGTTCATCTCTGTCTATTTTGGTGTATACAAAATCTCAGACATGTTGAAAAGAATGGCCACGAATTCAGGCTTGCCATCCTTACAAAAAAGACACTGACAAATACAAGTGAAAGGAAACATGTTACTCAAACTTTGCTTGACAATAAGGTCCATGAAAGCATTGTTGTTTATGTTCTTGGGCACAAGAATTCCGGTACTCTAAATAATTAAAGACAGTTGTCAAACGAGCGAAAATTTGAAATGTCAAACATGTTTTCGAATTCCAAAATGGGTAAGAATTCTGCTGAATATACACTTGTCGCGAAATCTAGAGACACTCACCTTTCTGGTATACACGATAGTCCTCAGATTGAATTTCAGAGTTCGCAGGTTAATAAATCCAGCATAATCGAGTCCGTTAACACTTTGTTCGCTGGCAACCCAATTTACGGTGAAACTTTCAACAATATTTCAGTATATTTTCCACAATAACCGCTGGAAATGATTGTTCCGACCCCAAAATGAGTGACATTTTGACTTCTGTAAGCAATAATTCAATCGATCCACAGATGTTGTGAATTTATATTTCAATCGTTAGAGATAGATTTTTAGTTTGTTTATTATTTAGCTGTTAAATAAAATGTGACATCTTGTGAAATTAAAATTTTGTTATGGTTTATTTTGTTTTGCATTCTGTAGAGTCTATAAATAGAAACACCGTAATGCAGTCTTGTGTATTGATTAGAAATTATTACGCGGAATGCGGTTTTGTGTATCGATTATAAATTACTACGAGATGCCGTTGCTTACTATAGTAAAAAGGGCCTAAGACGAAAGCTGAAAGTTGATCGTTGGAAGGTAAGAAAATAAATCTACCACGCCCATTGAGTTGTGGATATGGAAATCCCACCCTCGGGTTGAGATACGCCCAAAAAAACCTCGGCAAGCCTCGTTTGTTTGTTGTTGTTGTTGTTTTGACGTATCTCAACCCTCGGGTGGGATTTCCTTATATACAACTCATGGGCGTGGTAGATTCACTTTGTCTTCTTCTTGTTCACCCTACACGGTGAGTCCAGTCACAGAGATGAACTTCGTGATCATCTTGAGATCCTCCGGGTCACCATACAGATTTTTGTTCAGTGGAGTGTCTGGCGGCCAGATTGCTGTTCTCTTCTGGTCGTGCCTTGTGGTCTGTTCTTCTTCACTACATGTACAGAGTGGTGATGGTACCAGCTTGTACTTCCTGTACAGACTGATGATGGTACCAGCTTGTACTTCCTGTACAGACTGGTGATGGTACCAGCTTGTACTTCCTGTACATGTGTGAAGTCAGTCTGTTGTGACCTGATCACAGTCTTAACATGACAACTAGATTATGTATCGGTCGCAGTATTGTTTGAGTATCTGCTGCGGTATGGTAGGCGTTGTCGGCCATTCGAGTCGATACCGCAACTATTTGTGCAGAACATAAACACTGATGTAAGAGATTTTTAACTATTTCTTTATAATAGCATCATTAGTTCCATACATTAATTCAGCATGTTACGAATAGAAGAATCAAGATGAGCATCTTAGCACCAATAAATACCTCGGGGAAATCCACTCAGGACACAGGTATATGTTAGCATGACTGGACACAACTTAAATATTTTCATCATAAGCAATTACGATTAAAACAAGTACAAGAACATATATCACTGTAATATGCGAAGGAATGAGGAATTAGTAGTGTGACTGGTATAAAATTTAGGGTTAAGTCCCTGTAATAGTTCCGCTACATTTCGGACCTCATGGCCTTTCACGGAGATAACCAACTTGAAGGTTTTCTAATGTTCATAAGGGCACACTGGTTATCTTGGTAGAGGTTAAGTGGTCCAAGACGTAGCGGAACCATTACAGGGTCTTTACCTTAAAGCGGAAATTTATATTTTTTTAAATATTCTAGAAGCTTGCATTCTGTTCATGTGTAATGTTATTTACATTATATATATAAATAACATGGTACAAACGGCTTGATGAATAAGATAACTACTTTTTTTTTATATTCACATAACAAAAAACTATTTTTGATTTAAAATTACAACAACAGCAATGGCGTTGATCGGTAAACATGTGCATCTTATTCTATAAATCCTCTGTTATACAGTGAGAAATCAAAATATAGCGCGTCAGGTGCATGAAATTCGAAATGCTAACTTACTACAAATTTTGGTGACTGGTATTTTAGTGACCTGTGAAATGTTTTGTCTTGTGTAATATGAGATAAAAGACAAATTGTATTATTGATTATTAATAATTCATAAATTGCGTTTGAAGATTTATGTATCATTCTAAATGTATTGTACAGTGGCCTCGTGATTTCTCGAGGTCGGACGAGAAAGGTCAAAAACAAATCTTGAAGAATCGCCATACTTAAGAAATAATTCATAAGTTGACAGGTGTTGATAATTGGCGTCATGATATCATGAATTATTTTGATTGTCTTTGATAGTACTTCAAAAAATGAAATATGTTTAATCTATGAAGAAATAACACGGTGAAAGCCATCAGTCTTAAAAACCTTTTTTTACATGTAAACCTTTATTTTTGTTGACTGCAATGCGTAATTTTCCATACTTGTAGATAAGCACTTAACATTTTGCTGTTGTCTAACTCTCTAACATTATTACAAACGTATGAATATTTCAATCTTAAAGGGACCGTCAGAAATAAATATAACAATACAATTACGAAAATAGACACGAAACACACAACCTTACTGATTATATCCAACATGAATACATTCACTCAGCCTTTAGCATTTGAGAATGGAATGTATACACCTGTGCAATAAAGGCCAATGCCTTAATCCTCTTATCTTATTTGAAAACAGAGACACTTTAACTTAGAGAAAGCTAAATGCTCATCATTTTCTCTCACCGGTATTTGCAACTTGTATATTGATTTTTTGTGTGTGTTTTTTTCCTTACTTAAACATGTTTATGAAAACATCACAAATAACTGTTTTCCTTTAGTTAGTAACAAATATAGGTCCGGCTTATATAGTCTACTTTCAATACTAAGAAATTGGAGGCAAAGTTAAAAATAAAATCAGTAATGAGCAAATGTGTAATTAGGTGACTACAATTACAGTCAAATACCCAACGTGATTTGGGTTATTCGAAACCATGCCTTACTCGAAATAAAACGCTGATCCCCGGGCTTTCGAATATCCGGGGTTCGACTGTATATGACCGGCAGGATTTCTTATTCTTTATCTAAACCATGTTTATGTTAATTGATGAGGTATTGTGTTCTGTCAACGAAATTTTCCACAGCACGTGTGATATAGATCTGCAGGAAATACTTTCCTTACTTAATAAAAGCTATGTAGCAGCAGTAAGCACAGAATAAAAAAAGGAACTTGTTGATACAATATTCTTATTTTCACTTGTGTTAATATATTGTCAATGTATCACTTCTCGATGATATATTTATATTGATTTCCATATACACTATATCCTTTCAAGACAAACACATGTCCTTTACTTTTATGCAAAACTAGAACTGTCAATGAAAAAACATTCAAGGCATTATAACACACTTACATGTGCCTTTGATTTAAGCTTAAGAAAATCGTGTGCTTTGAAATTATAATATTTCCTTCTTGATGTCAAAAGCACTGATAAGACACTTTTCTCAGTCATTTGGTGTAGCATAAGTTAATTCAATATTTAGAATTTAATAGCTTTTAGAAATACTTTTAAATTTAAAAAAAAAAATCTTGGTATATATACTTAGAGCCCAATTATTAAAATTAATTTTTATTTTTAAAAAAAAAAATAGTAATGACATATTGTAGACTAACACAAATGGTAAAAAACGCACAAATATTTGCTGTAAAATAACAGTTAAAAGCATTGACAATGTTGATTAATTTACGTAATTTGGTATTTTGGATGGATGTCAAAATGCTCTCATTGTTTACATTTTGCATAGGCGATGGTCTGTTATCGGAAATAAACCGTCGACGAATCACAATTTCCTTTTCTGTTTCATCATTAGTTTAATCACTCGTAATTCGTTAACGCAGACATTTGGAAAACGTCAGAAAAAAATGACGAAAATTTGCGGAATATGCAAATTTATGTAAACACTTGGATGATCATAAGTTAAATGTTCTGTATTGGATTGATAGTTAAAAGATAGCGTTGAGTTTAGGTTCGTCCTTTTTATTAATGGCGTTAACGTTGATATATATAAACAATGACGTGGGCGGATATGACGTCATTAAACGGCACGCACAGAGGAGCGCCATAACGTCACGTTAGGCTAAGCGTAATTTCAGACTGTATTAAAATAAAGTGCCCTGTCTGAATAACATAGGATTCCGGGTGAATTTGTTGTATCATTTCATAAAATATCTCATTGTGTGAAGTTCGGGGTTTAATAAAACCTCTTTTGAGGCTTTGCCCTTATGAAATATGAGATAATGTAATTTACTCTAGAAAATTTTAAGCTAAAACATTCTATGGTTTTTAGCAAGAACTGATAATTTCATTTCTTAACTGCGATTTTGTTTCCTGAATATCCATTATAGAAATATTTTAGTCTAAAAATATCAGTTTCAATAGGCTTTTAGTGGTGTATTCATTTTGAATTATTTTAGAAGAAAAAGGGAAATTATCATCGTCGAAAACCCACGGTGTATACTTCGTTTCACTCCTGAATATCTTGTTGGATTTTCAACTAGCAAAACCTTCTTGCGGACCAACGAATCACACGTAGTATTATTAAGAAAAAAAAAACCCTCTTCATTGAAGTTACAAAAGCAAAAGCTGACTCACTGCTCCCGAATGATAACCTGCTAAGCTTAGACCAGGAGCGTAACATCATCTCTGCATTGTAGAGCGAAGCTAACTTTCAAATACGACGCCGTTTCATTGGCCAAATGATCCCTGCTGTCCCCGTGTTGTCGCAGCCACGGGTCAAGTGAAATGCCTAAATAATAATTCTTGAGTACTAAGTTTTGCTAACCAAATATACTCCACGGTCGATTAAGAAGCAAAGCGTATTGAGCGAACGTGGGTTTTCCGACGATGGGAAATTATAAGAAAATGAAATTTTTGCTTCTGTGTAATTCAAATAAAAATCACTTCAATTGCTTTTCAAAAAAAAAGCCACCAAATGTGTTAAAGATAAGGGATAAGGGATAAATACTGATATGTGAATTATGTCTTTAACTGAATGCCAAACTTTCATAGTTAAATTGGACCACAACTCTTGAAAATTTAGAGCGGTGTGAGAAAATCCTCTTCCTGGTGAATGCCATTATGTCACTTGACTTATGCGCATCTGTCGAATACTTCACGTGGTATTGAACCTTTCTTAAACACGATAATGCATACTGCCAGAAAAGGACAATAACTTTAAGAGAGAGAAAGATGACCTTTCAATGACGATGGACTGCAACTGTATATATTCCTATATTTATCGATTGTTTTCTTGTTGACATTGTTCCCACTGACTTTTTTTCTGGGGGTACATTCACGTACAGAGTTTTGGGAGTACAAAACAAATTTTGGGGGTACATATCTGTAAATGTGTTTATTTTTAGCTAATAAACCAGTGTTCCCATTCACTTAAAAATCCTGGGGTAATTTTATACCCTGGTTGAAAAAATGGGGGTAGATCTATACATGTACAAGATAAATATAGGTGGTACAACCTAAAAATCAACGTGGATATTTGAAAATTACTGCACCCAACGACAAATGCCGATTTGCATGGCTTTTTTTGAAGATTCGGCATACATTTCGCACGCCGTGAAATGCAAAACATTTTTACAGATTCATCATTAAACATGATTCACGAAATTCGGATATCGCTCTACCTACTTGGTTTCACAGTTTTGCATGGTGATAATATTGCTTGAGAATAAATATACAGTCGAAAGATTGCAAACCTCATTCTGCCAACATCTTCATCTTAGACATCTTTCTCGCTCTCTCTGAAAAGAAAATTATAATAAACATAAATATATATTTCTTGTAGAAGATTGTGTTTATACAAATATTCAGTACGAACAATGGATGAATTCACAGACTTTATTAAAGGTGCAGCCATCAAGGCTCGACAAAGCGTGTGTGAAAGCATTATTGCAACTAGTATAAGTAACTTCATCTATAACCATGCTGGGCATGTTCCTTCAAAAGACACACATTTTGATTTCGGAATGTTGGAAAATAGTCCACTTGTAGAAAATCAAGCAGACAACATGTGTCTGGAGCGAAACATGACGGACCAAAAGCCTCGGTTTTTTCCTTTCTGTCCAGAGTATGACGGAACGACAAAACGGACACAGACAATATCAGGAACTATCAAAGAATTGATGGAAGACCGCAAGAAAGCATCACTAAATGATGTATTTACCACCAGTTTTAAAACAAATATATCTGACAGATCTGGTGAGAAACCTGCTGAGATTGATGATTCAAACTTTCAAATAATTGATGGAACTTGGTCATCAACGCAAAGAAGTATATATACAGAAGTAAGAAAAACACCTCATATCCGTAAGAAGTATGGAACAAGACGATGCTCTACTGTTTCCGTGTTGTCCTACGTCAACACACCCGACTTGCTGACACTGGTAATGTCAGAAAAATCACCTTTTGGTACTTTGCACATCTCTTTCATTTACGAAGCGAGAAATAGAAGATTGAAAATATCCGTTTTATGTCTCGATAATTTAGAGGAGTCGCAGCTGTTTGAAAAATCTGTTGGCGTTTATGTAAAGATATGCAAAATGCCAAGGAATGGTGTAAAACAAATGCAAACTAAAGTGATGAACTTTGACGCAAGACATAGGTTTATCTACAATGAAGACTTTTATTTCAAAAACTTATCTGAGTCAATGGCGTCTGACCTCGCAGTGAGGTTTCAAGTTTGTCAAAAGAAACGTGGTATAATGAAAAAGACCAAATACCTAGGTGAGACCCTCGTGTGGATGGATGAATACGATCTAGACAATACTGTCCATATATCAAAAGAATTAGATTCTTTTTATTAAATTATGTGTACAGTTTTCATTGATGTAGATTTTGAATTATTGTCTATCGTCATATCTGTGTAATAAATCATTATTTGTAACTATAAAAATGATACATTCTGTCATTATTTTTCCAGCAGAATTAGCAGCATATCGTCCATTGAAAGCCAGAAGGGGCTATCAGCATATGTAAGAAGAAGGCTGATAGCCCCTTCTGGCTCTCAATGAACGATATATGATATATTTGAAAGATGTAAAACGATCTGTGATTGATCGCAGTATGTAATATTTGTTACATTTATTGGTCGTACGGTTTGTATTTTTAATGACTAATACTTTTTAATTATTTTAATTATAAATTGAATACTCTGGCTGATATATCTTAGAGGTGTGGAGATTTCACAATTATACCTTAAAATATTAATAGTTTAAAGAACATTATTGAAATAAAACAGAACCGTACACTGAAGTTACTTATGTTTTATTTCTTTATTCCTTTTGCAAAGTGATCAGGTAGGGAGATTATTGCGGAGGATTAATAGTATGGCCTCAGATAAGTACACCTGTCCTTAGACTGTCCGTAAAGAACCATATACATTGTTATTGTTTTATATAATATATATATATTTAAATCATTTCGAAGCAACAAGTATTAATTGTCAATTACGAATTAATTCATGTAAATTTTCCATGGTTATTTGTTTTCAGTGTTTCCAAAACAAAAATAATTATTTTAATCATGGTTAACAAAAACCAGGAGCCGGAGGTCGTTGGTTCGATTCACGATCGCGACATACTAAAGTCATTAAAATGGTACTGGTTATAACAAAAATACGATGATATTACTGGATGTGGTATCAGGCCACGTATCTACGGCGTGATACTGAAGTGTAACAGCACTATATCTGTCTTAAGTAGACAGTCTCAAACTGACTGAAATATTGTCGATGGGACGTTAAACCCAACAAAACAAAGTAAACACCTTCACCGACTTAACAATTTAGTAAGTACATATCAAGTGATCTCAGTATGGATGTATAATACGATTATCTCCACCAGGTTTTTTATGTTGTTGTTTTTTCTTTTTGAACCTGGGATAATAACGTGTTACTCTGTTTAAATACATTTCTTTAACCCATAACTAGGTTAATAAAAGAGACCCAAAACCCCATTCTCAAGGGCTAAATAATTGTTGAACTTGGACGCTAAAATATGAGACGTCCTTATACTTTTATTTTAACTGAATAGTGAGAGGTACACAACCCAAAACAGATTCATCATTGTTATTATCAGCTTTTATAAGATCTTATATGTTTGAACTATGTGCAAAAAGGGGAAAAAACTTGCGAGTAAAGACATTATTTATAGAGTTAAATTCAGTCCAGCTTTAGAGCAATTAAGAGTAATCTAATCTTATTTCAAACTACATCGTAAATAGGTTAAATGTGTTTATTTACTAATATATTGACTAGAGAAATCGTTTGCATGTACAAGAGAGCAGCTCAGCTATTTAATTTAAACTATTATTTATTATCTTTAAACTATCGATTTGGATTAAGTTCTTACAACTTGTATAAAAATCCCTGTAGACGGTTCCAGTGTTTGCGTCAGTGAAAGTTATGGAAAATCCTCGGCTCAACCCAATCGGGGTTCGAAGCCAAAACCTTCAGATCCGCAGTCGGGTACACTACCATTGGACTACGGCTCCTTTGAAAGATCAGCTCTGTGTGTGTGTGTGTGTGTGTGTGTGTGTGTGTGTTCAGAGAAAAATATCAATACATTTTCATTTTAAGGTGTGTCTTTGGCAAAACTTTTTTTGTCTTATTACCTATTTCTCCTTATTATTCAGAGGATGTGATGACAATAGCGTTTTTCAACCGTGATAACCTGAATGCTACAGGAAACAAGTGTACGGTCGGTGAAATAAAACAGGGTCGGTAGGATTGGTGGAAACGAGTAACAATTTTTATAACGCCTAAATCTGCGTCTAATGTAGCAATCTTTGGTTTTATTTTTGTTTGTTTGTTGGGTTTAACGACCCACTCTGTTGGTTTAAGGGGAACGTGTAATTACAAAAGTAAAACCAAGTATTAGTACTTTTTTTCTTATACATCGAAGCATTGTCCATGGACACCATAATTTTCCAGTCAGATAAATAGCTGAGCGTTACAAATGTATTTGTAATTTAGGTAGTTCGAAGTATTTGAATGGATATAATTCATTTAATTATATAAATTGAATCAACAAACAACAATGACCCATTAAAAATTACATAAATAAACAGTGCAAATAATGCGCAATTAGCGGGAACATACAAATAAAGATTTGTTGAAATTCTTTATTTTGAAAACAGTATTTCTTTACGATGCCTTTGGTAAGCATTTCGGATCATGATGGACGCTGTGTGTTGAGTTGATCGTCTCCACTGTGGTCCCTCTACACTCCAGTCCCTTGGCGCACGGGCAGTAGTTCACGTGCAGATTCGGATTAAACGGATCCATGATTATAAACACGTGACAGGCATGCCCCTGGTACCGCAGTGGTCGGCAAATCCCGTCGGTGTTGTTGGTGAGGATGAAGCGCCTACGGTCTAGGCCGACGCAGCACTCATCGCGCCCACAGTCGACATCTGACTTACAGGCTGCCTGCTCGCCGTGGTCAATGGCACATAGTGCCTGTAAAAATACATTTTGACTGTAAAGGACAATCTTGTATATAAACAAACGTATAGTTTAAAAATATTTTATAACAAAACGGATTACATGGTGTAAAGGTTACATGTATATACATTTTCAAAAAGAAAATACATCGGATCTATCAGTTCAGACACACAATTACTTGTAAGGATTTACTATTCTAAATTTATATTAAATTCCGATTTATAATGCTGAAATAGATAACCGATCGCGCGTGTGTGTGTGTGTGTGTGTGTGTTGGTGCTAATATTTTGAAAATGAAAAATCATGTTCCATGTGAGACATTGTAGTTTTCCTACATTTGTCGAAACACAAAAGCGGGGGTTTCATTGGCATGAATAATACCTGAAAATAATTGAAACTATATAAATAAAACAACAACACTCACACACACAAAGCTTATGTTAATCTAAACCTTTGCTAGTTATACGATGCATAAACAGATGGGTGTGGAAATTGCAAGTGAAAACCACTGCAAGTAACTCAGTTGAACCTTCTAATAAGTTTTCTGTTTTTCTTATTAGACTAAATGAACATATAGGCTAATTTATAGGCGAAGATATGGCTAAACATCAAATAATCTCTATCTTCTGCCAAACCAAACAATTTCAGTGGATTTTTTTTTTCATAACATAGTATGTACTGAACACAAATTACAGGTGATGAATCTTTCTTTTGCAGAAAGAGAGAGAGAGAGAGAGACTGTAACATTCATTCTATAGCTGTCTGTTGTGAAACCTATTTTATTATTTGTTGGAAAACTTTAAAAGATCGTATTCGAAGTCTGTACAAAGAAATACCACGAAATTTCTTTAGAAATATCATTTTCGGATATTTTGATTTTTTTAAACTGTTGCACGGATGTAATATAACTATCTATGAAGCAAAATAGGCAATTTTGAAATAAATAAATAATTAAGCTTGATACTCAGAAAGCATTTCCATGTATGTAAATCGAGGAATTTATTTTTCCCGTATTCGCCATTTCTCGGATAACATATATATTATAACACTCATTACATTGCTCTAGTCCTGTAAGATACTGATTTTATACAAAACCGCTGTAATTTGATAACAATACTATCAAAACCATTTACATGTTCCTACTCATACACTCCAAAGTAAGTTCAGATCGGGATCATAACGTACAATCACGCATTGTAATTCGTAGACCACGCACAAAATGTAACAGAAATCGTTGGGTTTTCTCCCGAACTGTGCTTTTTACAGGATAAGGCAGTGTATATTAATGTTTTTTTGCATATGAGTGTATTGAAGATATTATCTGAGAAATAACGAAATCCAGGAAAAGATGATTCCTTAGGTTTTACATATATATTGATAAGGTATTGTCATGAAATTGTATGGGTAGACAGACTTGAGGAGAAGTACAAAGCACAAGAACTGTACCTCTACATTTCTTAATTTTGCTAGGCCTTTAATGCTTGGTTATAAGATTTACGGACCACAAAATTCAATCATAGTTGTAGAAGGAATGAAAACAATTAAAGTCATTTTATCTTTCTGTTGGATAAAGAATAATAAGGAACAAACAGTAAGGAGGGGGGGGGGGGTAAAAAACCGACGGAAAAATAAAATTGCCCCTTCAGTTGTAGTATAGAGTAATGAGTAAATTAATCTATTAAGCTATGAAGTTTCATGAGTATATTTTATACTTCATGAATTATGCAAAGAACAAATAAGTATGGAATTTAACAAACTTTTGAAGTCCAGAGTAATAGTTCTGTGCATTATATTTCCCCAGATGAAATCTACCAATCTATGTTTCCATAAAATATCTTTTATTCAAAAATTGAGTATGAAATTTAACAAAGGGCAATAACTCCCAAATATGATGTGCACAGTTATAGCTCTTCACTATTCACTTCACTTCTCCTCCGTGAGATTTAAATACATTTGAATATTTCCTTAAAGCACTCAATGTAATCACTCCGAGGTGAAGTTTATATGTGGGAGCCTATGTCTGCTAATATATACCACAAACACAGTATTGTGGAAATGTCATTTACTATGTGATTATATCTCTAAGAACATATATGCCTTGCATATCGTTGGTGCGAAATAAAAAAGGCAAAAAACAAAATAACAACTTATCTGTAAGTAGCGATGAACCCAAAAAACAAAACTTTGCTTATGCCGATAATCTTTTTCCAGAATCCTAACAGCTAGTAACAGGTCACTTTTTATAACCATGTGACTCGCTATTAATAATAGCGGGGTCGCCCCAAACTACTCTTTCGAAAAACGCTTTCAGGGGGTGACTTTAAAATATTTAACTATGCTTAATATCATATGATCTTCAAGTTAATAGCTTTATTTTTTTAAATTATGCTCCGAACTGTGACAGACGAACTGAAGGTCGAACGGACAAAGCGGCAACTATATTTTCACCCTTCGTTTCAGTGAAATGAATATACATTTTTTTTTCAAAATTTAATACAATCCAAAAACAACTTTAAATGTTTAATTGCGTTTTGACTTTCAGACATGTAAATTTGTATAACATTAACTGATGATGACAATGTTGTAGTGTACCTATTTTAACATATAATTGTGTATATAATATATGACCACGTGACCGTTTAATGCTCTAAGTAATCAATTGTGCATTGCGTTAATTAAAGATACGCTAAACATGCTATGCAATCGCGTTTTTGTAACACTTATCAGTGACATTTAAACAAAGAATTACAGAACAGAACAGATACTTTATTCAGACGTAAACAATAAGTTATTGTCAAAGTATATATTATGTATATAAAGTTCACACGTGATCAATGCGAGTATACATATATTCATCAGAAAGAGAAAAAATCCATAGTAATATAAAGAGAGAGAGAGGGGGGGGACACAGAGAGAGATATTAAAGGAAGTGAAAACGAACATCAATGCAATTAAAAAATATAATTATATAATAGCATATCAAAGAGAATGACTTTCAGGCAATTAATTTAACGTTTACTTAGGGTAATGAGTTATGTTTTGCAGACATATGGTTCGTCAAGTTCTTATTAATAATAAATAATATATGGACAAAGAATGCATCACGTGGTTGAGACAAAATGATGAAAGAAATCTATCAGAATGACAAAAAGGACTGAAGAAACGCTTATGTGTTGCAAAAAATAAATTAATACCTCAATTTATAAACTAATTTAATAATATGGAAAAATAAATCATTATGATAGGTTAAAGTAAGATATTAGAAATATTTCAACTGCTGTTTCACAAATACAAATACGAACACATTAAACTATTCTTGAAAAATGTCAATCAAAATATAAAGAATTTAACCACGATTAACCAAATATAACAAGAATAGTTATATAAAAAATAGATAAAATACTTACGAAAGTAAAGCAAGCAGAGACAACTACAACGCTCATAAACACAGGCTTCATTTTGTTTTGATCCTTATCAGACTTCATTTATTTGACCTGGGCTTGTATTCTCAAGATATGATAAAAGAATGTGACATTTTCTCTCCACAAGAATAGTAAGCAGCCTACGCAAAATAGACTCTGAAGATGGAATAAGAATTAGCGTATAAATCAAGTTGAAGCCAGTGATTCGGCCAATTCAAAGCTTTTGAATTTTAACCGTGTGCCTCTCTTGTTAAAAACAAGTTTTGAATACATAATTTTGTAGAGTTCAGGCGCAAACGCACGCGTCCATTGATCCAAATCCAATAGTCCGCGTTGATGATGACTTCATAATTTGTTCCGCTCTTTCAAATACTTAGAATAGTCATAAAAAGTTACAAAAATGAATACATATGTTATTTTATGTTTTTTGTTTTTTGTTTGTTTGTTTTTTTCAGTTACAAATAATAGTAATGTTCTTACAAACTGTTGATATAGCAGGCAACATAGAAATTGACTTGTGCTGATTGCTGTGCAAAAAAATAATTGCTAGAATTCAAAGTGTTTTGTGAAAGAATATGATTCAATATGAAAACTATTTATGGATATCAGAACCATCGGTATCTTAGGTTCGTGGAAAAAAATATGATTATCTGTGTCATTAACAGGTGTCGATTTATATTTCCTTATTATCATATCTTGTTCAAACAACAATTGGTCGTTAATATGGTACTGGTCTTGTTAATTGGTGTATTGTCGATCGAAAAAGGCCAAAAATGGGGAAGGGAAACAAATGATAAAAAAAGACATGATATAATATGAATGTCTTAATGTCTGGGATGGTAGAAAAGCCAGACATGTCAAATTCCTTGACCCCTGAGAAAGAATTCCATCTGAACAGGTGTTTGAAATATCCCAAGGAGATAACACTTGAACATTCAATAAACGTAAATGATCACAATGAGAGTTCTTACAGTATTGTTGATATTCTCTGTAGCTGTTTTGGAGGTGTTTGTCCAAGTATGTATTTTTTTCTTTTTACTTTTGGCCTTGTTGTTGTAAATATGTACTTTCCAAAAAAAAAAAAAAAAAAGCATAGTTAATGAGAAAATCGTTTCCATTCCAGTATGAAACGTAACTGTTAACGTTCTATGAAAATATATCACAAATATTTTCCTTTATTGAATTGATCAAATTGCATGTCCTCGTGTTAAGGTAATACATGTACATTAATCATTATATTATAATCATGGTCATTCAAATGCCTGAAAACACCCCAGTTCAAGCATCTATTGACTTGGAGGTGTAGGCTATTTTGCTCTGAGTCTGTAATGACTTGCATATACTTTGAATTTTTTAAAATCACTGAATGGGTTAGGGTTAGATCACAATATAATGATGGATGGGTTACCTTGGATATATTTTACCCCTGAGTCAGATAAACATATAGATAATAAAAAAGTAAACATTGTGTGCTTGTGCTTTTTTATATTTTTATTGATATAAATAATCAAAAAGGAGATATTTTACTGAGATGCAGGTCATACAATCATGACTCTAAAGCTTTGTTCAAGTCCATGTCCGCGCTTACAGTCGATGTATATTGGCGTCCTATAGTAATAAAAAATAATAATGAAGATGCTATTGGTACCGCACCTGATATATGTTTCTCTCAATGTATCTGATTACCTGTTGCTGCATTATCTAGAGGTCTTTACCGTACAGACATTTTTAGCTCAGCAGAGCACACCGTGCTCAGTGAGAGCTACTAGGATCAACCGTCGTCAACAATTATCCTCTGAAACTGCTTGGTAGAAATTTATCAAACATGGCACGGATGATCCTTAGAAGACTCTTCAAAAGTTGCTAAAATAAATTTGAGCCATGGCAACCGACACGATTTAATTTAAGAAAGTTTAAAGGTTTCTCCTCTGAAACAAAGGGCCATAATTTAATTTGATTTGGTACAAAGGGTCACCTCATTTCTGCAATAATTGGTAAAATGATCTAATAATAATAAATAATCTACATATTTGGGTAATATATTTCAATGTTTACCTAAATTTTTGAAGAAGCATTTCGGTTGATCTTGTCATATTTAAAAAAAAAAAAAAAAAACTTTTATCGTGTGCCGTTTGACTAACAATATATCAAGTACCATATATGTTACTTACCTTAGAATGGTTTATGTAATAATTACCTATACAAATTATGATAAATAGAATAAAACTATGTTTTCTTTCAAGTTCTGATCTGAGTAATACAAAAATAACGGTCAACGAAAAAAAAAATGCATATTGATATTATGATCCCCCCACAACTCAGTTTAAAAGCACTTGCTAGTTATGCATGTTCTTTACCTGAAGGTAATGCATTGGGTTCGACTGTTGTTTTTTTTTGTTTGTTGTTGTTGTTTTCAACACTAAATTTTCATGGTTTGTCAATTTGGCCCGTATGTCTTTTTCATGCACTCAATGAATGTTTCAAAGGCAAACAAATTTGTAAAAGTTAATATTTTAAAACATATATACATATTTAGGAGCTGTTATGTGAATAACGTCTACGTAACATATTCCATTCGTTAGCGCAGACTCGCATTGCGGTGATTATGCTATTGAGCGTGGACTGATATACTAGAAGTTAAAGTGGCAGCGACAATATGGCGATTCCTGCTTTTGATTTTGAGCATCTGAAGACTGTGGCTTACGCCGGAAGTCTCAAAGATATTAAGGTGATTTCAAGTGTATATCAAAATGATTTACCTATATTTCATTACATTTCCTTTAAGTCGAACAGTTTGATCCTGAAAAAATAGATATTTTTAATCATGATTAAAACGAAAAAGTAATCGACCTTGCACGATAGTAATGTACGAAATCTCCTCTTGTAGACGACTCCTGTCAGTCCAAGTACAAACCCAACGACCAATGGTGTTGACGGCCAGAGGTGCACAGATGGCACCCAATGTCCGGCTGGTATGTGTTGTGTTCACAACCCCCTCACCAGACCGGAAGTGAAGAGGTTCATCTTCCAGGAGTTCCACCAGCACGACCATGGTTACTGCAGGAGGGAGCGACACTTAAATGAGTCCTGCTTTCCACTCGGTAATGTTGTCTTGATGACATGGTTCTACTGTGGACATAATTATCAACATTTTTTTCTGTCATTTTAACGTAATAAGATATCTAAACCCACTGTTTCAGATTATCTAGAGCTAGAGACGAAACAAAATATCTGATAACTTCTCACTTAACTCAGACTAGACTTGACTTGACTTCACTTGACTAGACTTGACGTTTTGAGTTAACCGTCGCTTTGACAGTATTTCAGTCATATAGCGACGTCCAGCTAACTACAGGTGGAGGAGGGGCCGCCGTGGCCGAGCGGTTACAGTCGTGGACTACAAATCTCTCAGCCTCTCACCGCTGTGGGTTCGAATTCCGGTAGGGACTTCGGATTTTTCATGTGAGGAAGCCTTCCAGCTGGCTTGCGGTAGGTCGGTGGTTCTACCCGGGTACCTCTGTGTACTCGGGGTCTTCCTCCACCTGTAATTAGCTGGACGTCGCTATATGATTGAAATACTATCGCAGCGACGGTAAACCCCAATACAACTACAACAGGTGGAGGAAGACCCCGATGCACGGAGGCATCCGGTTAGAACCACCGACCTACCGCAATCCAGCTAGAAGTCTTCCTCACATGAAAATCCGAATGACCCTGCCGGGTCACTTATATCCGAGATATATACTAGAGAGTATATTTTCAGTCAGATGCCTGGTCTGTATTAACATCATTCATTTACATCATACTTAATATATACAAATTCATTAATCACATTAAAGGCATTTGCCTATATAGCCGTACGTCCCAGATGTTGGGTGCTTACCTTACCTTACTAAACACAATTATTATTGTTACCATTAATATTCATAAAACTACATGTATTTTTAAATCCCAAATGTCAATCCCTTGTGCAATATTTTTAAGATTTTCAAGCGCATATACTACAAGCAGACCCCACTTTCCCCCCTCTCTCTCTCTCTCTCTCTCTAAATAAGCATGTCGAATATGGGTAAGTTTGTTGTTTTTAAGACATTTTGCTAAATATAGGTATATATTTGTACAGTGATATTTTAGAGTGTGTTTTATTTTATCTTAAACAGTAAATCTTTAATTTGTTTCCTATTTTCACAAACTTCTTTTTAATACAATTATTCTACGAAATGTGGACTTCATATAACTTAAGTGTATATCGAAATAGAATGTTTATAATTGAAATATAATGACATGACTGTAGTATGTATATATACATGTATATTGTTAGCAGATTGTTGATACTTGTACTTCACACTTTCAGTTGTCACATATTGCGCTTGAACTATTTTTAAGTCAACGAGGATTGTATATTAGATGTTATGAAATTGTAAGCGCACGTAGAAAACGTACTTCTTGTTTGTGACTAGGGGAGCACGTTAAGTAACCCTAATGACTGACTGTTAATGTAGCCCTTCCATTCTTTATACCAACATTATCATATCCTCCTAATAAAGATTTGTTGGATATATCTGCGTCAATCTCGTATCAATCCTGTGTGTTCAATTTATACTTCATTGTTGTGTTACAAAAACACCAATTTTTCCACAACGTGATTAGATTCAGTCCAAAACCAAAATTCTTTATTTGTAATCACAATCATTTTAAAATATTCAGATTGGCTGATCATCATTTAATATGCCTGTTTGCATATTTCAGTGATTTCTTTAAAGGGTTTTTCACGATAGTTTTTTGTTGTTGTTGTTTTTTGTTGTTGTTTTGTTGTTGTTGTTTTTGTTGTTGTTGTTGCTGTTGTTGATGTTTTTTCCGCCAATTTTGACATCTATTGTGAATAACACAGCTAATTTCTGGCATTAAAATAGAGTCCCGTAATGATTTCGCTACTTCCTGGACAACTTAACATCTACCAAGATAACTAAGGTAACCTAATAAAACATTAGGAAACCTTGATTATCTCCGTGAATTGCCATGCGGTCCGAAATGTAGCAGAACCATTACAGGGAATTTACCTTAAATAAGAAAAAAAATGTTTCAAATTGTTTTAGTGAAAGATTGATGTATAAGGGGCGTTATTCATATATAATAGCGCGGTTTGTTCGGGGGCCCCTTCCATAGCTTCAAGTTTTGATTTCATTCAGTACTTTGATACTCTGGTCACCCTCACGAGCATGTTAATGTCACGTAACACCTCCTCGCTCTCTCTCACTTCCGGTAGCCTCAGAAGAGTAAGTTAAAAGATTTGTCCTAAGAATTTTTGTCAAATTTTATGGTTGCTCTTCGTGTTTTCAGTTAAATACATATCCAATAGTCTTCCTTAGCGTTGGTTTTATGCTTCGGCAAAAGGCTCCAGCCGATGACGTTTATTTCACATTGATTTGGTCGGATTTTGTAGAGCGGTGGCGATTGCAGGGTTTTCTTCGCCATTGCCGGATTTTTAAGTTTGCGTTGCAAAATAATGTTTGAATCGGAGAATACTTAAATTAACAAATAGTTGTATTCCAATAGGAAACTTAGTTCATATGAATAATTGTAATAGCATTTAGAAAATAATAAATGAAGATAAATAAATTATTAATAGCTATAAAAAAAATAAAAAAAAAAAAAACGCATTAGGTCTGATGTTGGTCTAGTACTCTTAAATATTACAGAACATTTTTTATTTTCATCATAATGACGTTAAAGATAACATGTTACAATGTTGTGTGTAAAAACATAAAAATAAATAAATGTTAATGTCATGATAAAATCGAGATGCTAAATATACATGCTAAAACGATCAGCAAAGATTGTTGATCGAGGGACCATTTAGTAAATGTTTATAAAATTTTATTATACATGTTGTATTCGCATTATCTACCATCATGTTTCATGTTAAATTCCCACATGGGTCTATGGCCTTCTGGAATTTAAAAATAAAAACTTGAAACTATAAAAAAAAAAAAAAAATAAAAAAAAAAAAAAAAAAAATTAAGATTTAAATATACGTTTATATTATTATATAAAAAAAAAAATAAAAAAAAAAAAAAATGGCAATAAAGGGGTAAGCGTGTAGATTGACGACAGTTGCATTTAATAGAGTCCCAGAAAAGCGGCCTTTTCGATTTAGTAATAGTTGCCCATTTAAATCAAGAAAAAAGACAGCTGCTGCTATCATGGGGTAACACAAAACAAAAACTATGGAATAAACAATAAAATATGAAGGGGATTCAAGGGGGAATAACCTATTACCTATATATATTTTCAATATATATATATATATCTTTATATATATTTCATACGTGAGACTTGAGAAGTGATAGCAGATTGCATCACGTAAATAAAAGATGAATGGGCGTATAAAAAATAAAAATAATTATATAAAAATTACAAAAAAAAAAAAAAAGAAGAAAAGAAACATTGTTGTGTTTTGGTCAATGCTATGAATTATTGTGGTCGATCGTAGTTTTCGTAAAATTTGAAAAATAAAAAGAAAAAAAACATTTTGGTTAAGTTTGTTGGTTTAAAAAAAAAAAAATAGTAATAATCGGAAATAAACATTCTACATGTCATTATTAACAACATGTTATGTAAAGTTTTCTAATGTACTGTTTTCTTTCTTTTCGGTTTTGCACGCCAATATGACAACGAGGCGATCTGCAAGGAAGAGAAAGGCTCCCTCGAGGCTATCAGAAGCCGCAGCGCTTCCCTCAAAAGGGCCAAAGAGGACGCCCCATAGCGACCAGCCACCTCAGGGTCAGCTACCTCATCCAGGTTCCAGCTTTCAACTGCCTCAGGGTCATCTTCCACATCCTGGTTCCAGCACCCAACCGCCTCAGGGTCAGCTGTCACAGCCAGCATCCAGCACTCAACCACCTCAGGGTCAGCTACCTCTTCCAGGTTCCAGCATCCAACCGTCTCGGGGTCAGCTGCCACACCCAGTTTCCAGCATCCAACCGCCTCAGGATCAGCTACCACAGCCAGGTTCTAGCATGCGACCGCCTCAGCCTCAGGGTCAGCTACCACAGCCAGGTTTCAGCATCCAACCGCCTCAGGGGCAGATACCACAGCCAGGTTCTAGCATCCGGCCGCCTCAGCCTCAGGATCAGCTACCACAGCCAGGTTTCAGCATCCAACCGCCTCAGGGTCAGCTACCACAGCCGTCTCCAAGTTGCAGCGAACAAATTCCACAGCCTGTGGTTTTTCAAGTTTCTGAACCATCTATGATCAATGTGGACCAAGCAGGGGCAGTCTGCCAAACCCAAGGTATAGTATTCCCTGACATTTTATCACATCCTCCCCAAATTGTCTCAGCTAACGCAGAACTGGGGGTTGGGGTAGCCCTGACCTTACGCGAAAAGATAATACAAAACCAGTTTGTAGATTTAGCGTCTTTGCTGTCTGATGCCCAGCCCCACACCCACCAGGCACCTAAGTTAACCCTGGGTAGAGGTGGGGTTTTGGTTATGGCCCCTCCGACTGTCAAAAGAATTTCTAATATTGAGGATTGGTCGGATGCATTCCTCATTTTTTCCAGTATATATTTAAGTGCACATCCTTCCAAAACCCAAGCACTGCTAAAGTACTTGTCATTGATAAGGTTGGCGGCTAGGCGGCACAAGGGTTTAGGTTGGTTAAGTTATGATGTACAGTTTCGACTCCGCTTGGCGGCCAACCCCGACATTTCATTTGCCTCCTTGGACCAGGAGCTTTGGTTGCTTTGCATGGGTCCTAGTTCGAGTCCCGGTTTGAACGTACAAAAATGCTATGACTTCAATCTGTCCTCATGCAACCGTGTTAATTGCCAGTATCAACATATATGTCTCAATTGCAGCGGGTCACATCCTTCCCGATTCTGCACGCAACACCGTTACCCTGCCCAGTCTGGAGCAGGCAGGGGGGGTATCCATTTCCGTCCCAGACAGTCCATCCAGAGAGGATTCTTTAGGCCTATGCTCAGGCAACGTCAAGTCCTCCGCCATCCCAGTCGTTTCTAATGGTCGCAGTTTTAACCACATGAGTTTAGACCTGGGTTCTTCTCCTATTAATATTAATGCCCTTAGGGTAGGTTTGCAAGCTTACCATAATGTAGAAGATGCCTATTTATTATTAAAAGGTTTTGAGCAAGGTTTTAAAATAGAATATACTGGTCCTAGGTCTGTATTTGACTGCCGAAACCTTAAGTCGGCATATGACCATAAACAGGAATTATTAGAGAAAGTTAATAAGGAAATTTTGTTAGGCAGAATAGCTGGCCCCTTCCCAGTTCCACCTCTCTCCAATTTACGCATTTCACCGGTAGGTTTGGTGCCAAAGTCAGATGGGGGTTGGCGTTTGATTACACATCTCTCTTACCCACAGGGCTCCAGCATAAATGATGGTATTCAAGCTCAATATTGCTCCGTGCAATACACCTCATTTGATTATGTTACTGATATGATCCATGGTTTAGGTCAAGGGGCTTTAATTGCTAAACGGGATTTAAAGTCAGCTTACCGCCTACTTCCCATCCGCAAAGAGGATTTCCCTTTACTTGGCTTTAAAGTGGGCGGCGATTACTATATTGATAAATTCTTACCAATGGGTCTTAGCCAGAGCGCCTCCCTTTTTGAGAAATTTTCGTGCTTTCTACATTGGCTCGTGGCAAAACGTGCAAAGTTAGATACAATAGCTCACTTGCTGGATGATTTTTTACTGGCCGGTCCCAGTAACTCTGA
>JAIFHC010000489.1:0-50000 GCA_021229015.1 Solen grandis
TATGTTTCCTTGCTTGGGTTGAAGACATACCGTTAATGACTATCATTGTATTGTATTTGTATTGTATTGTATTTGGGTTTACCGTCGCTGCGATAGTATTTCAATCATATAGCGACGTCCAGCTAATTACAGGTGGAGGAAGATCCCGAGTACGCAGAGGTACCCGGGTAGAACCACCGACCTACCGCAAGCTAGCTGGAAGGCTTCCTCACATGAAAAATCCGAAGTCCCTGTCGGGAACCCACAGCGGTGAGGGGCTGAGAGATTTGTTGTCCACGACTGTAACCGCTCGGCCACGACGGTCCCAATAACTATCATAAGAGACTTTTGTCTACATGAGACATGTGGTCTCTCAACTGTGATATCACGCTGTAGATACGTGCCATAATACTGTATCGTGTCATAATTAAATAGAAGTACAGTTCATTAAGAAAGTTGTTTTACCATATTATT
Organism: Solen grandis; assembly: GCA_021229015.1. Classification (NCBI taxonomy): domain Eukaryota; kingdom Metazoa; phylum Mollusca; class Bivalvia; order Adapedonta; family Solenidae; genus Solen; species Solen grandis. The sequence continues at coordinate 454 of JAIFHC010000489.1, forward strand.
GACTTTGATATCTAAAATATTAATATGCTTCCTGCGTGCAAGTGCTCCTTTCTGAAGAGTTTCATTTAAACTAAACTATTATTGGCTAGGTAGTTTTCATCTGTCCAGCTTCCTGACTCTCTCTTGCTGGCTGGTCAAGGTTGATTGTTCAGGGCTCAAATAGGTTATAATGTTAATTACACGAATTGATTATGAGAAATGGGTTGCCCTTGCACGTTTTGTATATAGTTGTGTACACGTATATGAAATTCGAATATTTATGAAGACTGGCTTTCAACTGATTCAAGATTCATTATGCAATTACATCATTTCTGAAATCTACACGATTGTATACACATCACACATTTCCTGTGTAACTGCATCCGCATCGAGGTCATCCAACCGTATTTTTTATGATAAATATTTCTTTATCTAAAGTTTGGTTATCAAAAGGACTAAGTAACTGTGTTAAGTTAAAACGTTCGATGAAAAGAAATATGCAATAATACAAAAAGAAATTTTTAAAAAAAAAAAAAACCATTTTATTAGAATTTGAAAATCTAATAGTTCTACAAAATGCCTTTAATGACATGTTTTATTGACAGGGTGTGCTTATCGTGAACCAATGTAAGTATATAAATGTTTTGTTTGTAGCAGAATGTGGGCAATAGTCTTGGTCAGTGAGTGGAAATGGCGTCCGATCCGTATCCGGGAGGTACTGGGATCGATCTCCGGTCACTACATATTTAAGTTGTTAGAAATCTGCATTTTGCATGTACTTGCTGAAGGTAATCCCTATGGAACAAACACACAGAACACATACCCTAACTCTAATGTAAACAAAATGTATTAAACAAACACAAAAAAGAGTTACCGTAGACCGCATTTCTCACCTTTAAGCTTTCAAACTTTTGTCATACTATATGAACAATAACATATATTCATCAAAACCCGGAAGATAATGACTCAGTTGTTCCAAATGATGACTTTACAATGGGCTTAGTATTTAACAAGCTTCTACGGAATCTTGATTCAAGCGAGATAATTTTCCACGATCAGTCATATTTCCTGGAAATATTAGCAATACTTTCAAGAAAGACATTTAAGTAGGGTAATTGTAATCACACTTGACAAATGCTGATCTTTAAATTCGAAAGTGCATAAATTCTCTCTCATCACTTTCTCTTTCTCTCCGATACGGAGACGTTCAACTAGCTTACATTCGGGTTTTGTGGGGATTTTCATACCAAGTACCGATATTTATTTTCATGCCACATTCTTGCCAGAAAACTTAGACATCATCAATATTAACGAGGAAGAGAAGAAAGATTTTTATTGTTTCCACCGATTATATATGAATGAGCTGCTTTACGATGGAACAAAGTTTAAAATACGTTTAGAACCTTTTTCGCATAACATAATGTCTTGTAATTTTATAAATGTGTAATTTATGAAGATTTTATATATGCTTGCAGATAAACGCAGATTGAATAATCGGTGTAATACATTATATTTATAATCATTTGTTGTTGAACACGATTTTGAGGATCCTTGATGTTTTAAACAGTTAAAACAACAACGCCTAGGATGAAATAAAATGTCTACTGAAAAAGTAATTCGCAATTCGTGTACGAACATGTATATCAGAAAAGTTATTGGGACAAGTATTAATTAATGTCCGGCTTTTTTTATTTTTGGTTTATGCATTCGTATTTTGAAATTTCTCACGGAGAATAACCTATCATTGGGGATAGTTTATATTTGAAATGTGGTGCACATTACATGACAACATAACATGACAACATTACATGACAACATAACATGACAACATTACATGACAACATAACATGACAACATTACATGACAACATAACATGACAACATTACATGACAACATTACATGACAACATAACATGACAACATAACATGACAACATTACATGACAACATAACATGACAACATAACATGACAACATTACATGACAACATTACATGACAACATAACATGACAACATTACATGACAACATTACATGACAACATTACATGACAACATAACAGACAACTATACGATTAAAAATTAAACAACATACTGCCATCTTAACGAATTACTTATACAGTAAATTTTAATCAAACGACCACCGTCACTTTTGTTATTAGATTATTCTAACAACTAAACAACTATGTGAAGTGACAAATTGAATAAATAAATTCTACCATGATTTTTAATTTGTACATTTGTAATAAAAGGTAATTGCTTTTACATTTTGACGAGGTAAGTGCCATTTTTTTCCATTCACCCGTTTTTTCGACAAGGGCTCATGTCATCACCGTGAGGTAAAATATCTAAATTTGTCTGAAAAGGTGTAAAACGAAGCATTGATGATAATGTGAAAATGTTCCGTATAGAATACCTAGTCAGAAAATCCGTATGTTTTATTTTATAGTCAAAGAAATAAATAAACATTATGCAAAATTGTTTATGTGAGGCAATGTAACAAATAATAAACATTATGCAATATTGTTTATGTGAGGCAATGTGACACTTAATAAACATTATGCAATATTGTTTATGTGAGGCAATGTGACACATAATAAACATTATGCAATATTGTTTATGTGAGACAATGTAACACATAATAAACATTATGCAATATTGTTTAAGTGAGGCAATGTGACACATAATAAATATTATGCAATATTGTTTATGTGAGACAATGTGACACATAATAAACATTATGCAATATTGTTTATGTGAGGCAATGTGACACATAATAAACATTATGCAATATTGATTATGTGAGGCAATGTGACACATAATAAACATTATGCAATATTGTTTATGTGAGGCAATGTGACACATAATAAACATTATGCAATATTGTTTATGTGAACAATGTAACACATAATAAAACATGATGCAATATTGTTATGTAGCAATGTGACACATAAAACATTATGCAATATTGTTAAGTGAACAATGGGACACATAATAAACATTATCAATATTGATTATGTAAGGCAATGTGACACATAATAAACTATGCAATATTGTTTAAAAGTGAGGCAATTGACACATAAATAAACATTTATGCAATATGTTTATGTGAGACAATGTGACACATATAAACATAGAAATATGTATTAAGTGAGACAAATGTGAACAATAATATTAGATATGATTAACAAATGTACAATACTGATACATTTATCAATAGATAATGTAGGATACACATAACAGAAGCAAAAGTATGATAAAATTTATAAATAAGATTGTATGTGAGGCAATGTGACACATAAAGCATTATGCAAGTATGATACATGTAACAATTGACAATATGTAACAATGATATATGGATTATAGCAAGTGACACGTAAAACAGGTATGAAATTTTATTGAGAGTACACATAACAAATAGCAAACACTGTTTATTAACAATAAGATATGTAACAGTAATCCCAGGATATAACAGAACAGGCAAAAAAGGTACTGATACATCCGTTATACAATAAGATATGTACGAGTATACAGGATTAACAGAAAGGCAGGTAAATAAGGTACTGATACATCCGTTATACAATAAGATATGTATACAGATTCATATCTATGGATTACAAAAGGCATAGGTGATAGATTTTAATTTGTCACGATAAATGATGTTTGTTTAAAAAATGAAATGTTTAAGCCATATATCAAAAGCGCATTAGATGATTTACTAAGAAGTCATACAGTATGGAAAAGTGCTCACAATTTTGATGAATTTCTATGACCTATGTTTTCCATTCAAGTATGTGTTCTCTAGGCATAGGGCAACATTAGCTGTTTAACAAAATATATATTTGGCCTCTAAGCAACAATAAGGCATGATAATTAGCAAAACATGATAATTTGCCACTTTTTATGCACAGTGTTTATTGTGTGCGTGTGGAGGGGGCGTAGATTCTGGATTTTTTTGTTTTTGTTTTTCGATTTCTGACTTTTCCAAACGACGAGAGTCAAAAGTTGCCATAATAGACCTGAAGAGATATTTATTGATATATCCTTTAATTATTTTTTCTAATTTGTCTATCGTTTACGGGTAAAATAGAGATATTAAGATTATGAAAAATTACACTCCGATTTAAACCGATTGCTTATAATATCTGCAATATCAGTCTTTTCTGTACAATATATCGTTTTATGCACCTTTCTCTCTCTCTCTCTCTGAGTTATTGAACAGACTCAAAATGTTAATATACATGTATATATTTTTGTATTAATATCAGGTTTTTATAGGCACACGAACAGAGAGTTAATACAATTTGTAATATTTAGCATACACTTGACTTTATCAATGGAATCTAAATGCTCTTTCATATTCCTGAAAGTAAAACTCGTTAATGCAAAATTCTTCCAATTTAGTACCCCGTGTAAATCTTTCAATTTGCACATGTAAGTTAAACCCCAGGTTCAGGGAAGGCAGGGTGATATGTGAACACATTGCATATATGTAAACCAACATTTTCATTTGTTCCCGACAACACTCGCAGTAACCAGTTTGCATATATGCAAATAAATACATAAGTCTACAAATTGGATTATGTGCATGGGGTTTAAACATGATTCATCCTCTCAAAGTATCCATGCTAGGTACTTGAAAATGTATGAGAAATACAATGAGAACATACTAGGTCACACAGCGATATTCCCTTCATAAGGAAGATATCTGCAGAACATAGTGCACACAACAGACCACATAAGATGTTGACCTCGGCAGTGTATACGTGACTGTTACCAGAGCGTTTCACTAGCGACAGGATAAACATCAGTGATATCATTTATCAGCTTCGGTCAATGCTTAAGTGATTCTCGGATTTTCATATATAATAATTGAAACAAATTAAAATGGTTGATGAAATAAAGTCTTAATTACGTATCATAACAAAACTATGTAATATCAAGCAAATACACGTATAACTATGTAATATCAAGCAAATACACGTATAGCTATGTAATATCAAGCAAATACACGTATAGCTATGTAATATCAAGCAAATACACGTATAGCTATGTAATATCAAGCAAATACACGTATAGCTATGTAATATCAAGCAAATACACGTATAGCTATGTAATATCAAGCAAATACACGTATAACTATGTAATATCAAGCAAATACACGTATAGCTATGTAATATCAAGCAAATACACGTATAGCTATGTAATATCAAGCAAATACACGTATAGCTATGTAATATCAAGCAAATACACGTATAGCTATGTAATATCAAGCAAATACACGTATAGCTATGTAATATCAAGCAAATACACGTATAGCTATGTAATATCAAGCAAATACACGTATAGCTATGTAATATCAAGCAAATACACGTATAGCTATGTACACACTAGATAATCTTACACATACCAATTGTTATCATGTTCAACAATTGATTATATTTGTACATGTATATCATAGCTAAAATCATTTTAAATCATTTGCAAGCATATAACACGTATTTAACAAAGCATTAATAGAGGAAAAAAAGACAAAACGTGAGAAATAAGGAAATAAATATTTTTTTTCTTTCAAACAACCTTAGATGTATTTAAATTATTTCCCATGAGGCCGTATTGAAAAGCACATGCATCATCTTATGTATTTTAGACATATGAATATCAACTCTGAAAACATATATATGAAATACGTCGTATATCGGAGATCAAGTCGGCACCGACTCAAAAAGAAATTTGTTCATTGGGTTTAACGTCCCGCCGACAATATTTCAGTCATTTGAAGACGATGTCTACTTGTGACAGATAAAGTGCTGCCGCACTGCAGTATCACGCCGTAGACATATGGCACGATACCACACGCGGTCACATTATCCACACCGGACCAACAAGTCTACTCTTGGTACTACCCTTATGTGCTGTCCGCTAAACAAGGGAGTTAAACCAGTACCATTTTTATGACTGTGGTATGTCACAGCCGGGGATCGAACCCACGACCTCCCGCTACCAATGCGAACGCTCTAACCACTCTGCCAAAGTGGACTGTTCAAATAGAAGTGAAATAAATAGTTCTATATTGAAGTCAATTTTGAATTTATCTTTTTTCCTTAGAAGCCAAAGATGATAACAAGATTTTTCAGAATCTATTGCAAAAACATAGGCGTAGAGGTTGTCCTTTATAACGGTCAAACTTCACAATGAAATGGAAAATTAAAATTTTCGAAAATTTGCTTCTTAGGTTATTTGAAGCACCTGATTTTTTTTTAAATTTTCATGAAATCCTTACAGATAATGTCGTTTATTGTTTCAAGGAGACTGACAGATTCAAATTTGAAAATTTGCAAAGGTCAAGGTCATAGTTTAAATAGCTTGTTTTCTCTTTAACTTTAAATAACTCGGAAACGAAAACCATTTTATCGAGAGACTATGGGTATTATTTTAAGTGATCCAACAGCCTTTCCAGCCGTATTTAATTTTTAAAATTATGAATTCGTATGAGAAAATTCTGTTCAAAATGAGGAAATACGTGCACCACAGTTCTGTTATGCCTTCCACCTCTACAAAGGGCAAACAATTGTAAATTGATGTGAAACCCAACATTCATCGATTTATTACATATTATTATATGATCTGTACTTAGTCATAACGTCAAGCTATATTTTTTTTTCAATTAATTTCATTTTCCGCTAGTGGGCGCTTTGCAAGCAGTTGATTTATTGTTTATTACTCAAGAATTGAAGTCCTATTTCAATGTTTGTTTTTTTAATTTTTTTATTGTTTTTTTCATTTTTGATCCTTGTAGATAATTGTGTCTAACATGAAATAAATTGTTTGAGCTAATCAGGTTTATAGCGAAAAGCGAGAAGTCGCTTTGCGGTTCTAGTTGTAAATGCACAATGAATGCAACGTCAGTTTTGTGTGCCGTATTATTTGTTAGCGACGGTAAAGCAGTATATATTCCAGTAACTATACTGCAGATGTTTATAACGTTAGGCCCGAATTAATAGGTCTCAATGTGCATCTAAGAGGAGTTTTTAGATAAAACAACTTCTGTATACATTTATTAAAGAAACATTGATTCAGTCCGAATACTTATTAATAGTTCGTGAATACGAAGTATATATGTCAACTACTCATCTCATCAGACAAGTATAATAACATTTTCCCTAAGTGTAGGCATATTCTACCAATAAAATCGTTCAACTATTCATTTGGTCTTATCTTGCGTCTTAAACCATAAATAGGTCAAAAATAAAACTGCAAGAAAAGTTGCCCAGTAACAAGTTTCAAACGTGTTCTACTGTTGCATAACAATCCACAGCACTTCTAGCACAGTTACACAGTTTTTGAAGTTGGAGAAAGTTACTCTCTAGAGTTACATATCCACCTTATTTTCCATAGGCCATATTCAATATAGAGCTACATCTTAAGATTTAACAAACAAATCTCCTTATCCTTTTTCCCCGTAAGCTATTCCTTTTTGCCTTACATTCAATCTAAGTGATATCTTGCGTACAAATCTTAAAGATTGAAAAAAATATTAAGAATAGGTAAGAATTTACATAGGTTTGTTGCAAAACGGGTTCGACGCAGATCGTATAAATATTTTATCATTTTTCGGTAAATGCAGTTACTAAGCATTTCATGCAAATGTCTACACATTGTTTTTTTTTCCAATTAATTTTGTTGCACATCCATTGAGTTTACATATTATAATAAGCTACGCGCGGTTAAAAAATAAAATCTCATAACTCACGTTGCGGCTGGTAAAACTCATCACAACTTTACCATTGATTGTCTTATATATCATATACTTGGTGTATATTATTGTAATTATAATTATTATTATTATTATTATGGCGGTTCTTAATATCATGCATTAGAGTCCAAGAACCTAATCCATTTGAAAAAAAGATAATTAGAAAATATACTAGCCTTCTTAGGAATTGGAACAAATATATCATAAGTCTAGATCCGTTAGAAAATAAAACTTACACAGATATCAACACAATCAATAGTTCAGGCATAAGTTTATTTAAACCACCACTTTACCCCGTTTCAGTTTTAAAATTGCCTGAGATCAATATCTTGATCTATAATATCTATAGAGTCTGTTCTACTTCAACGTTTTTTGAAAATGCACAAAATCAACTTTTTTGAGCGACCGTGTTTGATTCCGTTGCTAATCATCGTGTACGCTGGAGCATGTGTATATTCATCTTTAACACATCTGATCAAACAAACAATTATCCCGATCATAAGTGCTCACCTGAAACCAATTTGTTTTGACCACGCATGACTGCACCGTGTGCAACTAAACGCTAAATATAGTTCCTGGTTCCCGTTTCAACAGTTACTAAGCATAACATAGGTGAAACCATCCCTCCAAATGCCGAATACTTCGGATTTTGGTAAAAGAATATTTGGGAATAAGGTAAATTAATACTTCCGGATGCAATGCATACCATCGATAATTCGTACCTATAAGTATGTACATTGCGTTTTATGATACGCGAAAAGGGCGCACGGTTGAAATAAATTTATCGGGGGTTTCTGGATTTCTGTTACACAGACATAAAGAAAGCTCATTGATAAATAATATTTTTTCTTGAAATTGTCCGAATCCATCCATGAATTCGACGTCAAATGTTGTGTTTTTCCACCGAACACCAAATGCAAACATCAACCAATGATTCAAGATATTATTCCAACATAACATCTAAAAAATCGAAAGATATGACAAAAAATAAACATGCTGATGTTTATTGGTATAAAACAACAAAACATTGTGTAGTTTATATTGTATTCATGTTGTAATATAATATAACGTTATGATACAGTTTAGCTTACAGTTTGTATATATATGACTTCTTTGCTCGGATTTCCAAAAATATCTATTAGGAGACCATTTCATTAAGCGACCACCTTTTTGGCAGTCCTTTGAGCGGTCTCTTAATACAATGTCGACTGTATATTTGTTATTAAAACAACCAAAAAAAAGATCTCTAATGTTTTTAAAGCAGATTTGCTTTTATCAGGGTTACCTTTTAACTTTTATATTTCTTACCAAATATGCAGACACTATAGATAAGCAGGCAAAGTCAATATACACTAATAACATATCCTTTACACCTCCCTGAATAACAGCAAACAGTAAACAGCACGTGACTGTCTTACAGTACTTACTATTTTAATTTTAATTTACTCTTTATCTTTAACATGAGTTATCAAGCTATTTACATTACACAGAACGATTTCAAACAACATATTCTAGTGCAGTTACTACTGGAGGCTTATCAGTAAGAGAGCTTTCTATCCCCAGTGAATAATTCATAAGCTGACCAGACTTTAAGAATGACTCTCGGAGTAAAACGTTTATTTTCAGCGTGTCATGTTTCATAAGGAAAACAAAGTTATTCACTATAAACTTACTCAATGTCTTATATGTAACGGGGTCACGGGGAACAACTCATGGGTTCCGTTTCTTTCATACATGTATTCAAAACTTGAATATTGTTAGAGGGCCTGAAAACAGATTTAAACAATAATAAATACACATGGATTGAATTCAGAAACAGAATTATACTATGCATCTAGTCTGAAAAACTACAGTAGGTATAGCGTAGCTGATTCAGTCTGATGCCGAAGTGACAGGACAGAAGGAGAAAAACTATATATATGCGGTTAGGGTACAAAGGATTATAATCTCAACCGGAATTATCAAAGCTATGCACGCTTTACAAACTTAATCAGGTGATATAACACAGTTCACAATGAAAGGACAAGCGGCACATGGACAGTTCACATGCCACAGATACAAACTCACAATTGACAGGACAGAACAATACAGGACAAAATAAACAACGTCAGCAATTTATTAAAGACCCCTTTGCAAACACCTGCCTGCATGCCCGTTATTGAGGTAGTATAAAATAAGACCAAGTAGTCTATATGAGCACATCGCTGCAATCGTATCTACTCGTCAATTCCCGGCATAACTCGGCAAAATGGTCGAGATGATCCGATTTACTTACTAGCATTCATTTCTATTGCTCCGCATTTTTACGGAAAAAGTAACTGTGATATGTGTTGTAATATAGCAAGCTTTAAGTGAGGTCAGAAGCTATTACGATTTACCGAAAAGTTTCACAGTTTGCCTTTTTTTCACAAATGTTCAGATGAAGTTGAAACGCGCATAGCTCATTAACAAAAAGTCAAGAAAGACGAATACTCGGGCAATGTCGCCATTTTTCGTACTGAACGTAATGATATAACTACATTATAAGACAATCTCTTTTGCACAATAATCAATATGTATTGATAAAATAAAAACGATATCTGTTATCTCTTTTTCTGGCAATTTTATTTTAACTGTGAATAAAAAATACATCAGTGTACCGTCCGATCGTAGAGCGGTCACCGGAGGGATACCGGACAGTCACCAGACAGATCCCAGACGGGCAGCCCCGGTTCTTGGACGACCTCACGATGCTCGGACGGAATGATAAAAACATGTATATAAATCTTGCCGATCACTAAATATTCATGTTCCAGGTATAAATGTAGAAACATCCTCTGCGAATTAAGTTTAAATACACATTTCTATTAGGAAAATGGATCATATTTTGAATAAAATGATGTGCTGTAATTTGACTTTAGAGGCCTCTGATATGCTTTACTAAGACATGAGATAAACAGTACAATGTATTTAAACTTTCAAAATTAGAACTTTGTAGGTCGTTTTCTAAAGGAAATTCATACAAATGGTCTAGCGGGATAATGCATGTATCGTTTATAACATAGAGAGTCTCAATCACTGTGGAGGTAAACTTACTGCTGTTTTCTGTGCCTTCCGGACTAGTTCAGAAGTGAATGCGCGAGATAAAAGATGTTTTCTGTATGCAAAACACTTTAGAACCTGATCAAAATCTGCCGGGTTCCAGCCGTTGTTCGACGATTCCATATCCGGACCAGTACGGAACCAGTTCGACATTCAGAAAACGACCGATCTCATGCGGACAGTCGTGAAGACATCGGCGTGACGTCTTGCGAATACCGGCCAAACGGCTGCCAACGAAAAGTCAAGAGATATGTTAAAGTTAAAAAAAATCATCCCACGGACGAAATAATTTTTTTGTGGGTATAGATTTTCGTTGATTCTCGTTTTAGAAAATTTGAGGTTGGTTAGATGAATGTTTTTTTTTTTTTTTTTTTTTTTGTAGGATTTTACATTTACTATATATTCAAACAAAAACAGGCCTTTTTAAGGAAACTTATGTGGTTCTTGTGTCAGTGTAACATCGTCTATTCATAACGAAACGCATGAGGGCGTGGCTTTGTGGGAACGCAACGCACTATAATTTCGGGCCCAATAATGCGTTACGCACATTGAAGTCAGAATTGGGCCCCAAAGTGCGTTGCGTTGTTGCATTACTATATCCCGTAGAATGAAGTCTAACGCACTTTAAGGTCCGAACTTTGATCATACGTTTCTGAAATAGCGTAAAATTTAGTGATAAATTGTTGATTTGCTGATACAGACTGACTTAAGGAGAGTTATGGAAACTTTTAAGACAAATTTAACAACTTGAATAAAACAGACAAGAAAAATACAGACATGTGTTTCTCGTTCAGCTCCTTAATGTTATTTTCTTAGACTACAGATATATATATGTAGAAATATAAAGACGTCAGTGAATCTCCGCTGATCTATGCAGAACAAAATCCATTTCAAACCACGTTCTAAAACGTTTTATTTTATCATAATCATCATAATACAAATCATCATGAATATCATTATTAGTGTTATAGGTCATTACAAATGATAAAAAACCGACACAAGATGCCAGATTTTGCTTCCTTTTCATGTTTTAGCTAAAATTCTGTAATGAAGTACGTGTATGTCAAATTCATGTATAAATATTATTTTTGCCTATGAAATTTTCCTTAAAGCAGCACGTCCATATGCAGATAATAGGATTAAACATTTTTTCTTCTCTCCCTCGTTAATGTTATCAAAGTATTTATTTCCTGACAAAAATATCAGCAAGTGAAGGTCACATTGCACATGTTTCGGAACATCTTCGGATCTTCAACATATCTGGGAGCGAATTCGTAAGTGTTATTATATATATAATGTTCAGCCTGTGAAGTGAGCGCATGCGCGAAAGTAAATGTGATCAGTCATTTACACACAGGGAAAAATAAATTTTTAATACAGGTTTTTTATAATTCTAAATATGGTTTCAATAACGTTCGTAACGTTATTGCTTATAATGGAAAAAACATCTATTTCTACAATCGCAACATATTGCATTTTGTGACCATGCGTCTTTAGATGGTTATTGATAGACGTAATACACCCAGATAGTTAAACAAAGGCCAAAGACTCACCCATTTTATCCGCCCACATATATACAACAACCGGGTCTTATTTGACGTATTCTAACTTGAACAGTACAGTAGGAAATTATTTATTTCAATACACAATTTCATTTATTGTCATGAATTATCAGTACAGATCAATTTGTAATGTTTATAAGTGAATTCAAAGATCGGTCTAACGACACTTAGGAAATAAAGATAGATTACAGAACATTCATAATCGATTCATTGTTTTACTTTAGAAACACAATGTATCAAATTTTACCTCCCGATTTGCTTTCAAACATTACTTCCTCGTCAGAAAAAAGCGAGATAACTCTGAATGATTAGTACGCAACCTTTCATAAACGTCGTGTGTGTGTGTGTGTGGTGTGTGTGTGTGTGTGTGTGTGTGTAATTTGGCGTTAAAAGACACGGTAAAGTAGTATAGTCTTTATATTACACACATATCATTTTATACTATTGAATGTAAACATGCTCTGACGATAATTTTAAACGCTTAGAAAAAATATGGACTCAGAGAGAGAGAGAGAGAGAGAGAGAGAGAGAGAAGAGAACACATACACTAATAGTCAAACGCTTTGTTATTGTTGTTTTTATTGTAGCTATTTTTTTGTTATTTTTCGGCGTAATTCTTGAACCAATCAAATTCTTAGTTAGGCCAAAAAATAAAAATAGTTCCGTTTCTGGTTGCCCGACCGACTCTCTTTTTTAACGACCGTTCCTGAAGTTTCTTTTTACCTTTACGTCTTTAAAAAAGGTATTTCCTTTTTTTTCTTTTTTTTACCATTTGTCTAATGTAAATAAAAATGATAAATAAATAAATAAAATCCCGATATATCGACCCTCTTTTTTATTTGCTGGAGACAAGGAACGGAACTTTTTCTTTCCTTTACAACCCGGCAGAGGAAAAAAACAACACCTGTTTCATTAAGTGAAATATAATATTTTTGGAATTTCCGTCATTTCACACGATTGTCAATTGACAGATAGCAATTCAATATTCGTATTTAAACATAAAAAACTAGCTAGATGCTAAAAAGTAAAACGTTTTATGTAAGCAGGCGTGTGTTATCTTTAGAATTTTAGAATACGTGATGTCTTCAGCCGCAGTGTATAAATAAGAAGAAGATATAATTTAAAGCCTAGATTCAAAAACCGTTGATGGTTTTTCTTTTTCTTTTTTTTTTTTCTTTTTTTTTTTTTGTTGTTGTTGTTGTTGCTTCTATTACATTTTTTGTTATATTCTTTCTTTTTTACTGGCTATCATATTTACATCTACTTTATCGAGAAATATGTTTTCTAACATTATTTTTTAATTAACAGACAAATAAAAACTCTAGAAGACAAACAGCATGTCTTTACCAGCATTATTATCGCTGTAAAATCTTGTATTTTATTGTAACACGTTAACTTTCTTCAAGTGACATGAATATTTCTTGTTTTTGAATATATACTTTTTTTTCGGTTTTCATGAAATCGCGAGCTCATTACGACTTGTGCGATCATACATTGTTTTATCACTCGCCGCATCACGTGGCCTAGTTGTTAAGGCATCCTCTTCGGGGACGGGAGGTCGAATGATCGATCACTAGCAGAGGAACGTTCTGATAAGGCCGTTTGGTAAGCCGCCAGCTAGTTACATATGGTTACTGGTTGTCTTCCTGCCTGGTGCCTGGCATATAAGAGGAAACCAGGGAGGTACTTGTGAAAGCAAAGAGATGTCTCATAAGTCAAAACTGGCTGGCTCATTCAATAGGGGTGACACTATACTAAACAAACACTTTACTTTGATCGCTGGATTGCATTTACACCAAACTTAAATTGCGAGCGAACATCGACTCATTTTACAACCTCTTTTACGACCTCTTTCAGTGGCCCCAAAGGTCTCAATCGGTCACAAAGGACTCGCACATACAGTAAGAGATTGCAAATGACTTTAATAACGAGTTGGGATGACAGAACTGAGAACAGCCACACCCATTCAAGATCGACATGCTACCGTATCAAGAATGCTTAAAAACCTCGATAGCCAGCATTGCGACCGTCAGCAGTCGTTACGATTTTACGCGATTGTGACAATATTGGAATAACATGGAGACCGACATTGAAAATATCGCACCGGCGTGTTTGCTCCAATGCAGCAATATGTTACGACTTATACGAGCCAAATACGAATTAATATGCAACCCCGTTGCATTTTTCAACGGTCGCACATTTGCGAGGATTCTGAACCATTAAAACAATCGTAATAGTCTTTGCGACCAAATGAGAGTGATGGTGATCAAAAGAGATAGCTTTTGATACCGTGGAGATTGCATAGAGACAAGCTTTTAGTCCAAGAGCGAGTCAATGCGAGTGATAGCGAGAGGATGCCATTTTTTGGTCGCAAGTCGGTCGCAAATGTGATATAAACGGGGTTTAAGATGAGAATCTTGTTGATAAGTGATCTTGGCTGAAACCCTCCTCGATATCAACGAATATCAATGCTCCACAAACAATAATAATTAATAAATTACTATGATAATGAATGATAATGCTAAGGAATGTAAGTTGGCATCTCATTATTACTTCCGGTTTGTCATTTCGTTGCTTCTGATTGGATGACGTAAATTAAAACATATACGCGTGCAATTTGACGTTATCTGTCGATGTCAAATCAAATCGCCAGATTCAACAAAACCCCCACCCCAAGCAAAGGATCAGACATATAAAAGATATACAAACTGTTGACACTTGTGTTCGGGGTCCGGCCACAGAGCCGAGTAGGCAGACTGACCCTAATTAAACAAATTATCAGTCAGTCAGACACTTCGCGCTATTTCTTATTCAAGGTTGCCTTTTGGCCATGATTCGTTATGTGTTAATTTGATATCAGACTGACCGAACCTGCACAAACTATGATGATAGCATACATCTGTTAATAGATACAACCTCGTAATCAGGTGATGTCAGATTCTGTTCCTTACCGTGTTTAAATATACAGTACCGGAGAAAAAAACAACTTTTTAATGATGATCAAGATTCCAATGAGAATGACAATTCTGCATTTCTAGTGCCAGTGGGCTAAATACTCAATCAAATGACGGAGGACTTTGTGAGTGTTACACAAAATCCAACGAAATATTTAGGTATCATGCAACACATTAAGAAATGAAATATTTTGTTAATCTGTATATTAGTGTGATAATGATTGCTCTCTATTTTTACACATGCAAAATCCTGTCAGATACAATGAAATTTCACTGAATTAAAAGTAAGCGTTTATAAGTAATCATGAGATCGTTTATTTAAGGCAAGAGAGAAAAATAAAACTTGTTATGTATATCGAAGGCTTGGTGCAGGGACTTGCTCCTGTTCGTGAAAGAAAGAAGTGAAAGAAAATTATGGAACGGTTTGAATATTTACTTTGCAGTAATGGTCTGCGATATTGCGATTGTTTTAGTTTCCAAATTTTGATCCAGGTTGTTGTCCTTTTGGCAGATTCACGAATATATCAAATGAATAAGCAGACAAAGAGAGATAACTTTCAAGATATATTTGTATATTTCGGTAGATAAATGCATATTATATTGATTCCTTAAGGAGATTGTATAGATTTATTCGATTTTTTTTAGAAAAAATGAGTTGAGGCGAGTGGACACCCAAAATAGTGTCCATCCTTGTTGATATTTATGTGTATAGTCTATACAGTTGTATAAATATTGGGCCTATTCGATTGGGACTTTCCGTTGAGAACGAAAGGTGGGCGAAACTAAATGCGCAAAGGAAAAAAAATACTCAACGAAAAATACCCAGTCGAATGGATATTTGCATTGATGTCGCTTATATCAATAACCATATTTACAAGGAAGTTAAAAGCATAAAGATGTGATTCAGGATTTCTTTCACCGGGTCCATCGCAATAATTTATTAGATTTTCTGTTACAGGAAACCAAACTAATCAAGCTAAATGATAAAATTATCACGTGTTACATTTATTTCAAGACACCTGACATTATTCTAGTTTAATCTAATATGTTTTACATAGAAAATTCAAGTTCTGCTTGCACGGGGGGTGTTAAATTGAGATATTAATTAGTTATGTTTAGCAAAAACACACGAAAAGTACTTTGAATAAGTATATTTTCCTTTCATATTTTGCTTATGAGTACTAGTTTTAAACTTTAAAATAATTTAGTGATCATTAACATTGCATTTTCTACGTTGAGTAAGTGTTTGTCGCTCTGACGTCACAATCTGAACATTCCACAAGTCGAATGAAAACATTTAAGTAACGGAAAAAAGTTAGCCAAAATAAACCCCAGTCGAACACGTCCAATGACTGGCACTCATATAATACTCACATGTCAAAGGTAAACTATCATACAGCAGTACTATTTATAGCATGTTAACAGGTGTGGAAAAGACACAGCATACAACAGCTGCTCAGAAGTCAAATTGGTAGACGGTTGGTATCAAGAGCAGAATCCAGGAGTTCAGGTAAGGGGGGGGGGGGGGGGGGGGGGCGATATATTAAAATCAAAGCGCTGAAGGCACTGAAGTTGCGTGTGTCCAAAGTTGAAGAAGGTTTAATGAGCTTCAGATATGCATTGTTACTTCATTTTTGCCAAATATCAAACTCATATTAAAATAATAAACGATTTTTCATTGTTGGCTATAGAATTAGGGATAGTAAGAGTGTTGATGTGACGATTGTTTACAGTCTGATGAAACTATTTAACTTCGTGTAATGACCATGTTAACGTAACATTCAAGTGGGGTTATTAGCATTGCGCCAAAATTTGATCCTGTTTGTTAAAGTTACTTTGATAAACAAAAGAAATGCGACAATACTACTCTCTTAGCACTATCAGCGCTTTGATTTGTACTACCGAGCGACGGCACAGTTTCTATTTATAGATGCAAATCAGTGGCTCTATGTCCTTAGTAACTTCTTAAAGCAGACAAAGGTACCCGGTACGTTGTTGAACAATTAAAAAAAAATCAATGACCTTATATATAATAAGAAGGTAGGTAACTTCGTCCATTGAAAACGTAGATCATGTCGTTTCAATTGCCGTAAATCCTTTGAAATTTGGTGGATTTTCATAAAATTGGTATTATTTTGCGTGGAAGAGATGAATAAAAACAAGCAGGTACAAAAAAACATCCCTTTGGCAAAGGAATCATGCTACAACAGTTCACAAAATCGAAAACATGTTTGGTCGGAAGAGATCTGACCGACGGAATCTCGCCTATCTCTCCCGTGTAAAACTAAAGAAAAACTAAAGCTACAATATCAGCATTGCATTGTATGGACAGATACTGATAAAAGAAACAAATAAACCAAAACAATGAATACTTGTTATTTCATTTTTCATCTTAGTCAGCCTTTTTTCCGCCTTTTTAAAAATTAATCCGACTCGACCTTGACCGATGATCAGCTGCGGATTCTTTACAGTTTCATTCGAGCGTCTCGTTGACATTGCTGGTGTAGTTTTGTTTTCGATTTAGTCACAAAATCTTCTCAAAACAATGGATTTCAAGTCAGCACAAGAACTCATTTCAGGTATATTTGTTTCTTTCATCAGTATTTGTCCGTACAATTCAACACTGATATTGTTACGCCCTACGGGTGCGCTTGCAAGTCTTTGTGTGGACTCCAACTTTAATAACTGAGTGGCTTTAAATTAGTAACTAGATCTAACAGGCCGTGTATTCTCACAGGGACTTAATAGTAAATAAAGACTTTTCAATGTTTAAAATTTAATAAATGAAAGTAAGTAACTTAAATATAATATATCTAGATCTATATCACATCAGATATCACGACTCGAGTTTCACTCACAATCACAACCAACTGACTGGATCACTCAAATATAAATCTAAATTACGTGTGCAATAACATAAACCGTGTCGATCAACCAGTAAGAACGTCAGGAAAATTGCGAGGTAGACTTCTAGATCTATTATTACCCGTTAAAATACTATAAATTTATAACAAGACGTACGGTGGGCTACAAGCTGGCAACAACGTTTTAAACATCAACGTATAGTTCCCAAGTATGTTTTACAACTGTATTGTTATCTAGAATAAGTATTTCTATTAAAAAAAATATAATCATAGAAATATAGGCTCAGGGCGCGACTGTGAAATAAACAGGATATTCACTTATAAATACACTATTAAAGCATCGAACCTAAGTTTGACTGGGAAAATGCACCACTTCAATGAGAAAAAAATAAAACAGTCAAAATGCGGCCTATCGTGGAATTCTGAAGCGTTGGAGTCACCGAACTACCCGTGTACTCGGTATTTATACTAAACAGGGGTACACAGATCACAGTGTGGGGTGTGAACCTCACATTTGTGGGCTGTGTACCACTGCGTGAACTGTGGGCTTAAAGCTCACAGAAATGGAAACCTGTATAATACATGGCATTAATAACTCTTAACTTAATGTATATATAAAATAAATTATAAGAAAACTAACAGTAACCTCGAAACTACGCTTCCTTTAATTTGACAGTTGATTCATGTTCTAATTCTGTATATATTCTTTAAGAAAATCAAATATACCCGCCGATGCAGTTGCTAGGTAACTGCACACTTAAAAATCAAAATGGCGGACAATGCTCACAACGTGAACAAGGCTAAATAACATAAGAAAAATACGATCCTTCTACCCAGTGATCGAATACAATAACTGTGTCAAACTAAATTCAAACATGGAATAAACAATTCTGACAAGGAAATACTGACTAGATTTACATTAAATGCGGCTTAAAATGGATAAAGTACAGCCGCGAAAACCCATGACATCAACAGGATTCTACTGTGGAAAACATAAGTAGTTCTACACGGGAGAAATTGGCGAAATTCTGTCGGTCAGATATCTTCCGACCAAACACGTTTTCGAATTCGCGAACTGTTGTAGCGCGATTCCTTTTGCAAGAGGGTGTTTTTTGTACCTTATTTTTTTATTTATCCCTTCCACGGAAAATAAGACCAATTTTATGAAAATCCACCAAATTTCACAGGAGTTAGGCAATTGAAACGACATGATGTACGTTTTTAGTGGAAGAAGTAACCTACCTTCTTATTATATATAAGGTCATTGATTTATTTCTTTTTTAATAGGCAGCAACGTACCGGGTACCTTTGATAGCAGATATATTATTATACACATGTCAGCTATTCCATAGAGCTAAAAATAACCCCTGAGGTATTGCGATGTATCTTCGATAGCTTAATATGATTATTAGTAAGTAATGCGGATTTGTATCGGAGTCCAAGCTTCCGATTATTCTATATGGACTATTGTAACACCACTAAATAACCAAAACCTGCACATCTACCATCCAAATTCAGGCACGAGGCAGCTTTGCATAGAAAGAAACAATACTCCTCCGCATGGTTAAGTGAAATTACGCAACATCGCAGGGAAAATAGTTATTTTGTGTTTTTATGCTACATACAATTATTGTTTCTCGTAACTATAAATTTTTTACTCAAAGTTTCAGCACTTTAGCTGAATCTCAGCATACCTGTGTTGTAGAACTCTGTTCAATCGTTCGATCCTTTATACAAAATTAAGAGGTTATTCGGTTTTAAATGTAGAGAATTGGACCCCCAGAATGTAGGTACCATAGTTTTTAGTGACTACGTCACAAACAACTAAAAGAAACATGTAGGCAGTAACAATACATGCCGCTACGCCCGAGGCGTCATAAGGGTGTAGTTCCGGTTAATTTTGGGATCCGGGGGAACTCCCTTGCGTTTTTTAAGCTGTAAAATTATGCATTCTTGTGAGTTTTCTGGGTGGTGATGTGTCTACATGTATGTATGATCGGAGAAATTTAGAGGGGGCGGGCGCCTCACCCACCCCTAAATCCGCCAGCGGTTTCGAGTTTTAATTGTTTATTTGAGCTTCTGGTTCGAATCCCACAATTTATTTTTTCCTAGTTTTGGAACTTTGAAATTCAGGATGCACGTGGTTATCATTCAGGTTTTTGTACTTAAATGATATCAAAATGATTTCGGGTATCAAAACCGTGATATATAGGCCATGCAAGCAATTTTCTCGACACCATACTATTTATTCCAAGTACGTATAATATTATCAAGATAATGAGTGCCAGGTCAATATTTGTAAACAATACAGTAAGATTAGCAAGAGGGCCATGATGGCCCTGGATCGCTCACCTGAATATAGGGTTACCCAAGGAACACCAGTCTGTATTAAAACATTTTGAAATCTGGCCAGTAGTTTCTAAGGAGATGATCCCTGCAAAGTTTAATCAAATTCTGTCTAGCAGTTTCAGAGGAGATTCAATTTTATACATTTAAGGCAAATAAGTCCTGCCCCTTGCAGCCATATATGTTATGGATCGGAATAATTACAACAACTTTTGTGAGGCCTTACCCAAGGATCATCCCGGCCAAATTTAATCAAATTCTGTCCGGCGATTTCAGAGATGTCATTTTAAGATTTCACTATATACATATAAAGCAAATTGGCATCGCCCATGGCGGCCATGTTTTTTACCGATTGAAATAATTTAAGCAACTTTTGTGAGGCTTCACCAAATGATCATCCCTGCCAATTTAATCAAATTCTGTCAAGCGGTTCCAGAGGAGATGTGGTTTAAAGATTTCATTAATATACAAATAAAGCAAATTAGCCCCGTTCCTGGCGGCCATGTTTTTTTCACGGATTGGAATCATTTTAGCAACTTTGGTTAAGCTTCACCCGATGACCATCCCTGCAAATTTAAATCGAATTCTGTCAAGCGGTTTCAGAGGAGATTAGAGATTTCACTATATAGATATAAGGACAATTAGCCCCGTCCATGGCGGCCATGTTTTTTTATCGATCGGAATAATTTTAGCAACTTTTGTGAGGCTTCACCCGAGGATCATCTCTGCTAAATTTAATCAAATTCTGTCAAGCGGTTTCAGAAGAAATGTCGTTTAAAGATTTCACTATATACATATAAGGCAAATTAGCCCCGCCCCTGGCGGCCACGTTTTTTATGGATCGAAATAATTTTAGCAACTTTTGTGAAGGTTTACCCAAGAATCATCCCTGCCAAATTTATTCAAATTCTGTCGAGCGGTTTCAGAGGAGATGTCGTTTAAAGATTTCACTATATATATATAAGGCAAATTAGCCCCGCCCCTGGCGGCCACGTTTTTTATGGATCGAAATAATTTTAGCAACTTTTGTGAAGGTTTACCCAAGGATCATCCCTGCCAAATTTAATCAAATTCTGTCGAGCGGTTTCAGAGGAGATGTCGTTTAAAGATATAACTATATACATATAAGGCAAATTAGCCCCGCCCCTGGCGGCCACGTAGGTTATGGATCGAAATAATTTTAGCAACTTTTGTGAAGGTTTACCCAAGGATCATCCCTGCCAAATTTAATCAAATTCTGTCGAGCGGTTTCAGAGGAGATGTCGTTTAAAGATATAACTATATACATATAAGGCAAATTAGCCCCGCCCCTGGCGGCCACGTTTTTTATGGATCGAAATAATTTTAGCAACTTTTGTGAAGGTTTACCCAAGGATCATCCCTGCCAAATTTAATCAATTTCTGTCCAGTGGTTTCAGAGAAGATGTTGTTTAAATATTTCACTATATACATATAAGGCAAATTAGCCCCGCTCCTGGCGGCCATGTTTTTTTACGGATCGGAATAATTTCAGGAATCTTAGTAGAGAGTTACCCAAGGAACATCTGTACCAAATTATTTTGAAATCTGGCCAAAATGATGATTGTTAAAGTTTTCATATTTTTTCTTTCTGTTGCATTTGCAACCAGATCAAGTTTATTTTAGCAACTTTTGTGAAGGCGCACCCAAGGAACATCCCTGCCAAGTTTAATCAAATTCTGCCCAGCGGTTTCAGAGGAGATGTCGTTTTAAGTAAATTGTTGACGATGGACGACGACGGACGACGGACGCCGGGTAATCACAAAAACTCAACTTGAGCACTTCGTGCTCAGGTGAGCTAAAAATACAGGAGGAAGTCCTTGTGGGTTAGGTTCAAGCGGACATACACGCATTTTGGTCTATGTTCGCATATTTTTGATAATAAATGTTCTTCTCTAACACATGAATATTCAGTCACGGTAACCGAGTGGTTAGAATGTCTGTTGGATAACCGTGTTGCTTTGATCCCCTGCCGCAGCATACCATAGTATAAAGAGCATTGGTATATCTCATTTGCTTGGCGCTCAGCATGAACATGTAGTTTCAAGGGTGGTCGACCTGGTGTCTGGATAATGTTAAGAGGCTAGGTATTAAACCACTTGACCCACTGTCAGGATAATGTAAAGGGGCGAGGTATTAAACCACTTGATCCGGTGTCAGGAAAATGTAAAGGGGCGAGGTGTTAAACCATTTGAACCGGTGTCAGGATAATGTAAAGGTGAGAAGTATTAAACCACTTGAACCGATGTCAGGATAATGGAAATGGGCGAGGAAATTAAATCCCTAAACCCAGTGTCAGAATAATGGAAATGGGCGAGGTATTAAACAACTTGAACCGGTGTCAGGATATTGTAAATGGGCGAAGTATTAAACCACTTGACCCGGTGTCTGGATAATGTTAAGAGGCGAGGTATAAAACCACTTGACCAGGAGTCAGAATAATGTAAATGAGCGAGGTATTTAACCACTTGAACTGGTGTCCGGATAATGTAAAGGGACGAAGCATTAAACTTCTTGACCCGGTGTCAGGATAATGTAAAAGGGTGAGGTATTAAACCATTTGAACTGGTTTCTGGATAATGTAAAGGGGGGATGTATTAAACCACTTAACCCGATGTCTGGATAATGTAAAAGGGTGAGGTATTTAACCACTTAACCGATGTCTGGATAATGTAAAGGGTGAGGTATTAAACCACTTATCCCGGTGTCTAGATAATGTAAAGGGGTGAGTTACTTAACCACTTGACCCGGTGTCTGGATAATGTAAAGGGGTGAGGTATTTAACTTTATTTTATTGATATTACCATATAGTAGTTGGTTTTAACTTTCTAAATTATTAAAGACAATGTTTGGTACATGTGTCTCTGTCGTTGGATTTATTTTCAGCTCATTTGTGCTGGTCGAAAGGTAGCTGTATATTGTATTATTTCTTTTAGGTTTAACCATAAGTTACAAATGCAGCTATAAAATATAGGGGCAAATGTCGTCAACATGGCATGGTATCATGTTCGCACACCGGCGCTGTAATTATGCGGAAGGTAAAGAAACACACATGTAATATGTTATACAGATCATAGAGGTATATGGTTTCAAAATTGCATCCTGAAAGTTGACAAGGTAGTAGAGGAAATTACCTTTTTTTTCATAGCAGAATGAGAAATTAGGGTTAACGTCCCACCAGCATTATTTCACTGTTGGAAACTATGTCGACTTTAGACAGATATAGTGCTGTCACACTGCTGTATGTCGCCGTAGACAAGTGGCATATTACCGCACCCAGTCACATTATCCTGACACCGGGCAAACCAATCCTGTACCTTCACTGAATATAATGAGCGTCTATAATAATTATGTCGCTGTCGGGCTCGAATCCACAACCTCTCGCTTCCGTGTCGGACGATCTATATATAACCCCTCGGCTACCAGACCTATGACGAAATCTTCTAGCCCACCGGTCCAATTAACCTTCCGCAAAATTTAAGTAAGTAACTCGAAATGCAAATATTTCTTAGCACCTCAACCACTGGTGGGGCAGACTCGCTGCGGACCTACATATGGCCGACCACTTTTTACGTCTTCGGTCGCGGCCGGGGATCGAACCCAGTTTCCGATATATCCGCTTTAACCATTCGGAATCTTGTTCAAACATCAACTGTTTTCTGACACATAAGCTGGTTGCATCAAATATAAACGAAAAATAAAAAATAAAATAAAGAATAAGAAAAAATACATATATAACATAATCCATGATTTATTTGTTCCCGGATATACAAAGTTCATGGTTGGTGGGGAATTGAAACAAATGAAAATGTCATGGTCTTGTTATTTTAATTGAGTATGATTCAAGAAATTATTTTCCTAAAACCGGGCCGTTGTCAGGAAGATATGCCAGTAATATTGTTGAATAATTTGAATGTTGCGGCCTGAGACCGATTCGAACTTACGCGGTGAGGGGCTATTTCCATGTGGATAAAGATTCCAAGCACAAAGGGGCACCCGGGTATAATTACCGCCCTATAGTTAACTGATGTTTAAAAGCCCCTGAATATGTCATAAATATATTAGTCACCATAGATCCATGCATCGTCGGAACCCAAGGTACATAAAATTATTCTGTTATCACTACCGTGCGTACTTTGTGATTTTCAGAAGGCAAAACTTCGTCTATGTGGATATTAAAAAGCTACTTTTTGACCAATTAAACCACGCGTAGTATTTTGAATAGTTACAAAAGCAAAAACTGACTCATTGTGTCCACAAAGATAAACCGCTACGCTTAGAGGAGGAGCATCTCTACATGACAGAACGAAGTTGACGTTCAAAATCTAGCGCCGTTTCAATGGCCATGTGATCCCTGCTGTCTCTGCCACGGTTCCAAAGGAATGCCTAATAATGTATGAGTACATAGAGTCATATAGAAAACACAAAAAATACACTAAGTCAACAGCGATATATGTTGTAATACAGCACGCTTTAGGGGTGGTAAGAAGCTATAACGATTTACCGAAACATACATAAATATTTACCTATTTTCACTTTATTTCCCCACTTAGATGAAATTGAAATGCGGATAGCTAATCTTAATGGGAAAGATGAATGTTCGGGCAATTTCGGTATTTAGCGTTATTGTACGTTTTCTTTCAAAGTTATGATAGAAGAACATTATCAGACAATTTCTCTTGTAGATGTTTGGATGTTTTATGATATATTAAAAATGATATGTTATCTCTTTTTTGACAATTGTATTTTAACTTTGAAGGGCGGTCGATCCCGAACATTTACGAATAATATCGACATTACCCGAACATAAATCTTTCCAATCAAGGTTACTTTACATTAAAGCACCTCGTTCACAGTCGATCGGTAGAAATAAAAAGAAGAGAACCTCATGTGGATGTCAAAGCTTGTCTAATTTATATCAAGTTTTCACTGTATTTTAAAGGAATATAAATCTGGTCAAATTTGACCTAAGAGTAGTGTCTCTTGTTTGTCCCAAGCAGACGTAGTTTTCAAATATCTGAGATACTACCGACGGAAAGTCCAACCAATATAAACAGATATATATGTATACTAGTTTTACTTTTCACTGACAGAGAGTCGTGGGTTCGTGTCCTGCCTATCGACAATGTATCTGAATGTGAGAAATTTGGCAGTTTCTTACGGAGGGGAGGGGGGACTTCATCACGTTTCCTTCTCCAACACAGGAAATTTCGCAGAGATCTTTGCCACAATGAATTGAACAGTAGCTGATTTTCAGCTTAACCAAAGGTAATCAAAAGCGTCATTTTTAGTACACACCAAGGTCACGTGGTAACTCAATGTGGCCGTGATTGAGGCATCGGTGTGAATATTTGTTTGTACAGCTGTTCTCACGGACATATAATAAATATTTTTAAACAAGTCGGATTTTGCTCTTATAGTTATGAGAATATCAGCAAGATTCAATGTGAGTCCGTTAAAGCTAAATTATCAAGTGAAATGTAAACAAAATAACCCAATATTCTAAAGTTATAATTTATTCTTTTTTATTATAATTATTTAGAACCATGATAAATTCAACAAAATTCTCATCCGTAAACGAACATGTCTGTTTAAACTTATCCTCCAAAAATAGAATACATGTACTCTTTGTTTATTAACTAGAAATAACTTTTTAAAATTTACCGGAAGTTGTCTCTTCCAGCATTTGTAAAAACAGATCAGAAAATTAAAATATGATTTTGGTCATCGATGATGGTACGAAAATGATGGCGGCGTAAATCAAACTATTTCCTGAACATTTTTGGTTATAGGCGCTTTTTTCAATGATGTTACGATTTGTAAACATAAACGCGGGAAAATGCTTTCGGATACACGATTACATACTGATTGGCCCCGTGTCCTGATAGTGTGACTGGGTGTGGTATCATGCCACTATTTTCAAAACTGTCGTTGATACTGTAAACTCAAATAAAATAGAGCTATTGCAATTCTCACGTGGCAGAAGTTAAGCCTGACCACGAAAGTAGGGCGGACAACAAATCATGGTGATTTGTTTCTGTTGGGTAACATAAGTAAAAATTATTGCCGTATTTATAGCTAGAATGTGCAAGTAGACATGGTTCCTTGTTTTGTCATTTTTGTCGGAAGAGGTAAATATATGTGATTATTGTTTTATCAAGAAACCATTCTACTGACACTTACCCGACATTTGAAGGCTTGACTTGTCTTCAATATATAAAGGCTTGAAACATGCAAAAAAAAAATGCTCAATTCCTTTATTTATATATACATGTATATAAACACTTTTATAGTTGGTTACAGCAGATGTAAAATTATAGACATTTGTTTCAACAAAGTTCACACAAACACGATGTTAAATGTATCATAAATCAAACTGTTAAATCGTTGATATTCGTGGGGGACTTATATAATGTAAAAATATTAATTTCGTTGACATATAATTTTGTTGATAATATACTCAAAGGAATTTCGTGGGTATATTTATTTGTGGATCTATGTTCTAGAAAACGTGAAGCCTATATAAAAAAAACGGTTTGGTGGGGATTTATACACGCAAAATCGACGAAAATTAGTGTCCCACGAAAATTAATGATTTTACAGTACGCGGATTTCGTGGATGAACATATCAACGAATATTTATCCCTAGATAAACACTTCATGTATTAGAAGTGAAGTATCAACAAAGGCCAGTGACTGGATTCCCAAAAATCAGCAAGTTCCACATTAAGGCTAACTTTTAATTTCCCTTGAGTGGCCTTTATTCACTGGTTTTACTGTTAATTATATCCCCACAAATGTACAAAATATAAACAAACATTCAATCAATAAAGCCATTTCTCTCTCTCTCTTTCTCTCTCTCTCTGAATTCAGACATACCGGTAAGCCGTATTGTAGTAAAGGTTAATAAGACGTTCGGAATGTATAGAATATTTCCACTTCATACATGCAAAATACATGAATATACGAATGCTAACACACAAAATGGAAAACACAAAAAAATGTACCTGTCTTTATTGTGTTTATATTTCTCCTTTGGGTAAATGTCCATGCATATATTCGTAATAAAAAACACATAGTTACTTATTTTGTCATGTCATTGTGCTGTCTAGATTTGTTTTTGTTTGGACAGATAGACCTCACTACGGATTCTGTAAAATCATATTTTTTCGTTGACACTAATATTCGCGGATAGAAATTCAGGAAATCAACGAAAATTAATTACCTATGAACATGAATGATTTATAAGGTATACGGACTTGAAATAAGTATAGCTGCCCATATAAAAACTTTTTTTTTTTTTTTTTTTTTTTTAAGATTATAAAATTATCTCTTGAACTACTAATAACACTGACTCCAGATACAATGGATCTGACGACAGTACGCTCAGTAACATTATCTCATCACCTTGACAACCAGTCCTGGAGGATGGAACTACCCTACTGTTGAGCTATGGTATGTCCTGACCGGAGATCGAATCCACGACTCCGGCCTTCGTGATAATAGATTACTGCGCATCTGAACTTAACATCGTGCATTATTCTGCGATATAACACGATATATAAATGAAACTCTACTTCCTGAATATAACATGTGATAATTGATTTACTGAATAAGGAAGATAAAACGATTAAAAGAATGATAAAACATTCAGTAAATATTCTGACATATATCTATTTAGGGTGATTACAATAGTTTACAATCGCAATGTTTTGGACATGAAAGTAACAAAACACTTTAAGTTGTAATATAGTTCAGGTATTCTCAAAGTCCGCATGTAAACTATCACAATGTCAGAGATAATTTGTTTAGAGAGTTGTGTCGCCATTAAAGGACATCTACAACAGTTTTCATTGGGATGAATCGTTAGAACCAGCCTTGTAAACGACGAAAATAAATCACAATTAGATAATTATCGCTCAGCTCGTCGTGAAGAAAACGCATCCGGTCCCTGTTACCATAGAAACAGTTCAGTAGCATTTTTTTAACCGAGATGCATTTTAGCTATTTGTTAAAAAATGTTATAAATGATGGATGTAGAATGTATAAAAACGGTCACGGTAACATTTCATGTTTCTTCCATTTTCGTATTCAGCACATTCTGTTACATATAACATGCGAACAAAAATATTCAATAATAAAAACGGTAGAAGTTTTAGATACTGTTAACAGCTTTTAAATAACAACGCAGCATTCAAATATGCCATCATGTTCAGATAAAACTAACCAAAAATATACATGAATGTTTTGTACGGAGTAACTGTGTAACCTCGAGTCGAGCTGAGCTAAAAATAGATTATACGACAAATATAGACACGAAGATCACGTGGAAAACATGAAACACGATTTGCTGCAACCAAACCAATCAAAATACATGTAAATTATCTTACAATCTTAAATAAGGAGTGGAATGTATGTTAAACAGATAAATTTCTTGTTTGATGAAAAACAACCAAAAGGTTCCCGGTTCGAGTTCCGGCCTGACTCTCAAATACTCGCACCATGTAATAAGAGTGTCTGACTTGATATATTTGAAACAATACTTCAAGGTTGTCATGGTGATATTAATCCTGATGAAACTTCATATATTACTTCTTCATTACTTCAGCCAGAACACCTTACCAGCAGGTTTACTACTCATTCCTACAAACAACGCCCCATCAGTGTCCCGGTATGAGAGACACCACGGCAGTTCTACCCCATCACTGTGACTGACCAGTATGGAGTGGTGAGTACCGAGCATATCTACACGATGAATGTTGTGAGACCAACACCCACTTACAAGTATGTTGTCCTGACTGTCTACGTGAATGTTTTTAGGACGAGATAAATCCTCGTGTGTATACGTATAGACCAAATCACCATTTTGTGTCAGACATGTTACGGTGTTGGTTTCACTGTCTGTTACATAAACACGGTCACTATAGCGACTGACACGTACATAGTATGGTTCTGTAAACATGTACCGTCCTTGTACCAGCCCGAGTCTCCTCTGTATCTGTCCATCCATCGTCATCACCAGTACTTCTCCATTACCCGGCTCGTCGTGACACGTGACGTACATCATGCCGCCATGACAGTCTATACCCCAACATTTCCTGTCTACTCTCAATGATTGTCCGAATATCAGTCCCGGCTGTACAGAGACAAACTGAATCTTCTGTTGCTCTGGTAACGTGACGACAACCTCTGTATCAGCTACTGTACAGACGTCACGTGGCAATGATGGTAGATCTACATTCTTCTTAGAGATGAAGGTGGGGCTATACAGATGTAACTTATTGTTATGAGGGTCACACAAAACAAGATCACCACTGGGGAGAAATGTTGAACCAGTTATCCAATCTGTGCAGTTGATGTCTTGTTTACAAACTGTCATTTCAAGTATATTAAGTGTCTCTATGGAATCCCTGGTCGCCATGCTGTCGAGGAAAATAAAAACAATTAAAGAAAGACAACTCTAATATTCTTCTAGAATACACTGAATTATCCAAGAAGATTTATATCCCTTGCTATACCGGTAAGATAAATGTAGGATTTATTGTCAGGCTTAATGCCATATTCGCCGTTTTTACTTTGCAGGGGAAAGAAAAACCATGGACTTCAAATAGCAAGTTAGGAAAACTATTTTAAGAAAGGAATGCGCCTATGGAAAGAAAAAAAAATAAAGTGAACAATTCAAAAAAAAAAAAAAAAAAAAAGAAAGAAAAAAAAGGCGTTCAGTTCAGTTGCACGTCTCAACAATTTTGTATATATGAAGTATTCTGTGGGACAACGAAAGGCGGAATTTTGATAAAAGTGGTCCCCATCTTTAGCTCTGCCATACATGCAATATACTAGTTCTAATCAAACAACTATTTTTACAGTAAATTCGAACTAAACTTAATTATATGTATTCATTTGAAAATGATTGAAAACAAATTCTTAAAACTTACACAAATTTCTCTTGAAGATTCCTTAGTAACACCGGTATTGTGTGCCTTGTCACGTGATACACATGTCCTCACCCCTGTTGAGATAAATACAAACAAAAGCCCATTAAAATATTTAGTCATACATACTGAAAAACACGTATAAGGTCTACGTCAAAATTACACATTTGATAGCTGTGTTGACAGTATTTCAGTCTGCTAGGACATTTGCCTATATGATACATATGCAGTGCTGCCTCACTGGATATCATGAAGAAGGCAAGTGGCATGATACCACGACCAGCAGAGTTGCATGTATATATGTATATTTAGATGATAAACAAAGGGAATGTATATAATCTTTATTAGAAAAAAAGTAGATTAAAGCGATATGTATGATAGTAAATGATATTACCACAATACATGTTGAGGTGGTTGCGCTTTTTTTGCTGTTCTTATTTGTTCAGTGATATTCTTTTTTACTATCAGTAATTAATCTAAAAAATGCCTTGATGTGAAACCAAGGACTCACATGGTTGAAATTACGATTCAACGAGATCCATGATAAAAAAAATGTCCCAAAATTTAAACAACCAGCAACAAAAAAACAACATTAAAAAGGGCATATTTATTATCTTTTTCCCATTGGGACATTTAGACGTCAATCCTTGATCTTCTGCTCTGAGAAGTAATTCCATTGTTTTATTTTCTTTATTTAATTGCTTCATTTTGCCATTATGCTCATTCCGGGGCCAATTCATTTACGTCTTTTTAATGACTCCCATTTAAATTTTACCCATAAAATTGTATGGTTTTATCTCAGTCATCCATTTCTTTATAATATTATTGCCGTAATCAGTACTTTTCACTAATTTGATAAACTTAATGCACGATTATTATTAATTCAAACATGGCGCATCTGGGTCAAGAATTGGTGACGCGTGGATGCTGTGATAAAAAAATGACATGTTGTTGGCTGATATGTCAATCAAATGCACGCGACAGGATATTCACACTCGTGTGTATCTTAGTGCATGTAAACGCGAGTCGCAGTAGGGATTATGACATTTTTCTGCAAAATCAAAGCACGTTGCTTATCGACTGCCTGACATTAACCATAACGCAATTAAAACGATTAAACCGTGCATACAAATCATTAACATCATTGATATTTCGGGTTTCAATATATCAAATTTGCATGCGTCCGAAGGGACGCACATATTTTGAAATTGTGCGTCTTCTCGATATTTATTTGCCTCAGACGATGGGCTCACATCTAGGTTAATCACTGTTTTATTATTATTTATTTATCATGATGTATGTTTTATATATACAAAACTCATATAGAAAGGACGTTTTATACGACTAATGTTTTGGGAAAAAATCAACTATTTGAAAGAAATTAACATTCACAAAGTAAATTTTCTTGCAAAATAAATCACTGAATTGTTTGAGGCCTCCTGATTTTAGTTACTTTGTTATCATATTATTATTATTTTATTATTATTGTTTTGTTATTATTATTAGTTTATTTCACTTCTCAACGATCATTTGTACGGAAGTCATTTACCGTCCCCGGTGGCCGAGTGGTTAGAGCGTCCGCCTCGGAAACGGAAGGCCATGGGTTCGATCACCGATCGCGACATACCTAAGTCGTAAAAATAGTACTGGTATAGCACCCTTGCTTGGCGCTCAGCATATAAGGGTAGTTCTTGGACTGGTTGGCCCGGTGTCAGAATAATGTTAATGGGTGTGGTATCATGCCATATGTCTACGGCATGATACTGTGCAGTGAGTGTGGCAGCACTATATCTGTTTCATGTAGGCATCGTTTCCAAATGACTGAAATACTGTCGGTGGGACGTTAAACCCAACAAACAAACGGAAGTCATTTAGATCCATACTTGATAATTTATATATCTTATAGTGAAATTCACCCTTGATGGTTATAATGTAACCTGCCCATTTACCTCCCTGTAGAGGGTTTTACCACCTTATTTGGCAAAAACAGTTAGAAAAACTGAAGGGACTCTCTATATGAAAGGATACAAAAGTAAGAAAAAAAAGCAATTTTCATACCCCAAGTTACAAAACTCGGACGGATATTAACATGGACACTGTGCTTTGATGGTTCTTATATTTAGATGTATAGATGTTCGCAATTCTCCTGGCAGATTCATTTTGAATCCACTGTCCAGAATTCAAGATGTCATTTTGAAATAATATTTTTACTGTCGTTGGTTTTCGATAGTTTTTTTTTTCAATTTGTTTTAATTACCATTGACAATTTATGACATTGATAGGAAATGTATTCATTTATTAAGAAATATATATAATTTAAAGATGAGATATTTTTTTCTTTTCAAAAGCTTCTTACACTGGCGAGAACTGGATACTAACTCTCTGATACTTGCACAGCGTGATTCGATTCTATCCAAGGATCAATTTGACAATGTTAAAATTAGAAAACAAAGATAGAGTGCTGTACCGTTCGTTTAAAATATGTTTAGCCAATCAGCATTTTTGACATATGTTCAGTTCATAGCTGACGATAATCAAAGCTCACCCTACGGTATCGCTTAGACTTCTATTTCGATCAACATTTCAGAGCTCTTTGGATTTTTTTTTTCGTCACAGTCGACTTTCGTATGGGCCAGCGCCATCTTGTTCACAAACTTAAAACTCGTTAATTTAAGTCGGTAAAAAAGCGTCTAATTGTACTGGACCCAGTCCATTCTCAGAAGTTCGTCTGATCCATTTTGTTGTTGTTGTTAATCTTTGACTTATGTTTGAACTTTATAAATGTGCTTCATTTTAAGATAAATAATTTACAAAAGATAATTATAATCCCTTTAAGCTTGAAAAATAAAATCCGAATCCATTATAAAATATACCTTCTGGGGACGCCATGATCCAACATAAAAATGAAACTAACACGCACTACGTCATTGATATGCAACAGAAGTATCGATATAAATAGATACAACTGAGGGTGTAAACGGGGGAGCTTGGTAAGGTAAAGTGATAGCACGTACCTAGCTCTTTGTGTTTCAGATCACATTCTTGTGTGGAATTTGGGTTTCATAGGAAGGCCTCGTATATAGAATTAATTGAGTAACCCTCTATAAAATGTTTTTTTTTCATAATTATTTCAGGTTTCGATGGTAGCTATTTTCCCCGTGAGATAGTGTTTTTTTTTGTATTATGTTGTACATTTGAATTCATACACAAAAAAATGTTTATTTTCACTATTTGTACACCCTGTACTGAACCAGGGCAATGCCAGGTTTGAAATAAATTACATATAAACATAATATTAATCTTACAGAAAAAAAGATATAGACACAGGATTAAATTTATGGATACCAACAAGTGACACGGGATTATAAGTTTATTGCGGCCCGCTGCAGCGGGCCGCACTATTTCATACGGGGTTGGAAAGTCGCTATGGAGAAATTGGCAGACTGCTTTACATTGGTTCACATTTTGTACTAAAAAATTAAAATCGGACACCCTTTTTGCTAGACTGCTTTAATTGTTATTATGACGGTAGTTTCGTATCTGTTTATATGTAAAACTTTAGACGCAGTCTAAATATTTCTTAATTATTTCAAATCATTCAACAAAATATAATTCGTATTTATTTTACATTATGTTTTGATAATTGTTTGCAGATTAATTCTTCAAAATATAAAAAATACTTTACTACAACAAAACATTATTTTTTCTTTAAATTTCCTCCAATCAAATTGTTCGAGTGATGATTGAGTGTTTTTAATCTTTTGATTTTGTCCGGACCATAACTCCAATACTAAAGTAGCTAGGTTGATGAAACTTCATATGTAGATTGATCTTGATGAGAGGAAGTGCAGTGCACAAGAACCATAACTCTGCATGTATTTTGAAAGGAGTTATTGCCCTTTGTCATTTTTAATCTTTTGATTTTGTCCGGACCATAACTCCAATACTAAAGTAGCTAGGTTGATGAAACTTCATAATGTAGATTGATCTTGAAGAGAGGAAGTGCAGTGCACAAGAACCATAACTCAACATGTTTTTAAAGGAGTTATTGCCCTTCGTCATTTTTAATCTTTTGATTTTGTCTGGAGCATAACTCCAATACTAAAGTAGCTAGGTTGATGAAACTTCATAATTATGTAGATTGATCTTGAAGAGAGGAAGTGCAGTGCATAAGAACCAAAACTCAACATGTTTTTAAAGGAGTTATTCCCCTTTGTTATTTTTGGTCTTTTGATTTTGTCCGGAGCATTTCTCCAAAACTACTGTACTTATGTTGATCAAACTTCATATGTAGATAGACCTCATATGTAGATAGACCTTCATTGCTCACACTAACTTTAAACGTTACATACATGTAGTCTTTCACTCACGCAAACTTTTGAAACTGTAATCCTACACATGACAGACTTCCGGTGTGGGTATTGATCACCTTTAGTGATAATTTTTTTTGGTATGCTTAAAAGCCCAAATCCTATGTGTGAACATTCGTTTTATGTGTCATGTGAATACATCCTGTGTCAAAGATGGGGGTGGGGGTATGAATCACCTTCAGTGATAGTTCTAGTTTAAAGAAGTTAACATATTACGCGTCATTCAAAGTGTTTACTTCTCATTCATCATCAAAAAATTATAATATGCTCATGTGTCATTCAAAGCAGTTCTCATATATGTCATTTAATGTTCATTTACTAGCTTATCATTGCAAAGTACTTAGTACTCACTTGTGCTTAAAAAAACAATTGACAAACTTATTACTCAAAGGTGCTAACATATTTACTTGCCATTCAAACATGTTCATATTTTAATTTACTCACAAGTCCTTTGTTAATCAAGTGGGAGAGATACTCAGTTGTGTTTTGTTTAATGTTCATATTCCTTATAAATTTTTTATATATTTCTGTGTAAAATATGTTACAAATTTCATTTATGTATCATTTCTTTCTCATCACACTCAACTTAAATATACATTACAGTACAATTGTAACATTCTGAACAAAGTAATAAAACTCTTCAAACACCATTATTATCCTGCACTAAAAGATCAATTGAGCATTTCCATTATATTTTATCTATGTAAATACTGTTCTTCTCTTTTAAAATTTGCATAATACATAACTCAGTACAATTATGAATATGCATTATAGTCATCTTTATATTTGATCCTTGTCAGACTTATGTTTTAACTGTATTCACATGTTGCATTAAATTGTATTCAAAGGTGCTTAATACTTACTTTTCAATGACTATGTGCTCATATACTTTGTTATTCAATGGTGCTAACTTACTTAATTGTCATACAAACTTAGTTACTCTTCTTCCAACATAGCTTTCATTCAGATATATGCTACCTTATCATCCAATGATGGTTACATGTGCACACATCATTCAGTGTAAATATGTTAATATGTTGACATACTTCCTCCATGTTGAAAGGTTGTGAAATATGCACTTGTTACTTGTTAATGTGTTAATTTCTTTTATATTTTTAGTGTGTTTTTTTTTTCATGTGTAATATTGGTTGTTAATTTGTTCTTTCTTCATTTTTTTTTTTTTTTTTGGTATTTCAGTACCATTGAAACATATTGAACTTAGTAATGCATCTACTTTATATAGATTATACTCAAAAACTTAATTCTATATTATTTAAAAAAAAAAAATTAACTTAAACTTCTTAAATGTAACAAAACAAAAGCTTTACTTTAAAAAAAAAAAAGTCTGTGTACGCACAATCGCAGTATCCTATATTTTTATTGAACATGTGCCTTGTTAAATGTTTGAAAGAATAAACATTATTTTTTTCCATATAAAATGATTATTAATACATTTATATATTTGCTTCTACTAACAATTTATAACATAATATATACATCTTCCTAGTCTATTTTTCATACAGGGAACATTTTTGTGGTAACATTATATTCAAGAATTCATAGATTGAGATTATTTTTGCTGTAAATATTGTAGAACATGTAAAATAAGTGTCTAAATATGTTTTCTTTTAAAAGTCTACTTGTAAAACTGTTCTTGCATCAATCTTTGGAAATATTTCTGTTTCTAATTTGAGAAAAATTACCAGATACTTGCTGTTTTGAAACTGTGTTCCTTTAAAATTTTTTTTGAAATGTGCATTAATTGCAAAATATGTTTCAGTTCCTTCTTTTCCCAGTTTAATATTATTTCAATTAAACACAACACCCCCCATTACATTATTCACATGTACTTCCATACGTTCTCACTTGCTCTTGTACATATCTTCTTGCACATTGCTATTTAAAGAAAAATATCTTCATTTGTTACATTTTATTCCATTTCTTATTTTTTTTAATAAATTTTAAAAATTTTTTTCTATTAAAAAATCTAACACTTTCATTTCAACATTTTTTTAACATTCCTTTTTAAACTTATGTGGTAACATAATAAAACACATAGAATCAGTATTATTTTATATAAAAGACAATTTGATACTTTTTTATAGAAATATATCTTGCAAAACTTAATGAATGTTTTACACATAGAATCAGTATTATTTTATATAAAAAAATTTGTCTTTTGTACAGGATCAATACATCCACAGTTTACTTTTAACAATGTGAGTCATCATTACTTTAGAAATAAACATGTGAAAACAAAACATACTTAAAAATTTGCCAAATTTTATTTCATGTTCATAGCCACCTACAGAATAATAACCTTATTTAGAAAACTTCATATAACAATTGCATTGTAATACTTTAATTCTTGCTATAATAATTGGAAAAAAAATTTTAAAAAATTTAATTTACCATGAAAAGCAATGATTTCAAATTATCTTTAAATTTACCTTAAACATAAATCTATTTCTTTCAAACGTTAAATTTAAGTATTGCAACACAAATGCTAAAAACATGTCAGAAAAGTTCTCGTACACTAAGTTCGAAGGGCCGCTGTGATACTTAGTATCACAGTTTTCTTGTAATTCCTTGTTTTGAGTTAAACAAATGATCATGCTAAAATAAATAGTTAAAATTTCTTGCCTCGTAACGATATTTCTTTCTTTATTTTTCATTATTTTTTTCCAAAGCAAGTTGCTTGATTTTTATGATGATTTATAGAATGTAATATTTTTCTAGTTGTCCGGTTGATATAGTGGTAAGCGCATCGGCTTCTCACCTATGCGGCCCGGGTTCGATTCCAGCCCAGGGCAGTATGTGGGAAGGCTGGGTAGACACCAGATCAGACGGTTGGGTTTTCCCCGGGTTCTCCGGTCCCCTCCCGCTGCAAGCCCGCTATACGCAACCATCTATGTTGATGATTCAAAAACACGTATTAGCTTGCTGTCTTTTTTTTTTCTTTATTTTTTTTATTTTTTTTTACAGAGAGAGAGAAAGAAAAGAGAGATGATATCATGGGAGATTACCAATGTAAGTAATGCAGCTAGGGCTGTATTTGTTATGCCCTTTGACTATCTCCCTTTGACAATTTCTCTTCAATTAGGATGCTTGTTTGGGTGCTTGTTGAAAAAGCGAGATGTGAATGCACTGACTGTAAATGCAGTCGTGCCCACATCAGTTTAAAGTTTAAACAACCAACAAGCAAATGTATTGCTTAAATGTTGATTAGAACTGGAATTTTGCAAAAGCGTTAAGTTTTATTCTCAGGAGGCTAAAGACGATAAAAGTTGGGGTCGGGATAAAACGTAACTAGATCATGAATAATTTTGTAGAGCTCGGATAGTGTCGCGTTGTTGCATCGGCATTATTTTTTTAAGGGTTGTCGTCAAACCGACGGTATTTCAGCCATAGGAACACAATGTCTACTTGAGACATATATAGTGCTGCCATATTACAGTTTCACGCCGAAGGTATGTTACACGCTACCATACACAGTCGCATTATCCTAACATCGGGTCAAACAGTCCTGGAACAGTTCTGTATACATGCCGAGAGCACGAAAATGCCAGAACCATTTTTGGCGACTTCAGTATTTCGCGGTCGGTGATTAAACCCACAACCACACATTCCTAAGGAGGACACCGGTATTGTAGGTTGTCCCGCTTCACGTCACGAAGCATGCTTGCGATGCTGCTGGTCGGGCCTTAGTCGTCCCTCCTCCTCCTCCTCCTCTCTCTCTCTCTCTCTCTCTCTCTCTCTTATCTCTTCCGAAACAACCTATACAGATATAAATAAGTTTGTATAGCGCAAAAATAATTAACAAAGTTTAAGCGCTATTTAAACCATCGTCGAATACCCCCTGCTGACTTATTCCGTTCAATTCCGATTTAATGAACAGCTGATCTATCGATCGGCCGTGGGTATTCGACGATGTATTTACACAGTCAATATCATTTTATTGGTACGGATTTTTTTTTTGTATTTGTGATTTCATTAATTAACTAACTAACTCACATAGCGAAATAAAAATCCAAAATTCAGCCTTAATCTATCCTTGTAGGATAGTTATTTTGTATGGAATCAACCAATCCCCAATAATCTCGAATTTACGAATAGACTTGATCAGAATGTTCGATACAGTCACATACTCAACGCTGTCAAACCACGGCCTTGGCTGACCTTAACAACCAGTATTAAAACAAATGAGTCTCTCACATGTTTGTTTGTTTATTGGGTTAGACGTCAAATTAAACCAAGTTTTGGTATAGACATTACAAATGAATACAGTTTGTATCCCACCGACAGTATTTCAGTCATCTGGAAACGAAGTCTACTTAAGACGGATAAAGTGCTGTCATACTGCAGTATCACGCCGTAGACATGTGGCATGATACCACACCCAGTCACATTATCCTGAGCCAGTCCTTAATCTTCCCTTATATGATGGTTGCCAAGTAAGGGATCTATACCAGTACCCCAATACCAATACCCACAAACTCCCGTTTTCGGGGCGAACGCTGTAAGCACTCGTTCACCGGGACCGAAGAAAAACATAAAACATCAAATATAAAAGTGTTCCTTGTGTTTTCGTAAGACATTATGGTGAATATCTGTTCATGAGTTTTATCTGTATATTATATAAATGTGTATTGATCGTACTGTGGTATGTGAAATAAGAGGTTGTCTGAGACTTACTTCTATTGGATAATCATTTCCAACCTGCACGATTTATAATAGAATCAAGAGACGCTCTTGTCAGCGTTTCTGAATACGAAGTTTAACGTAATAAAGATATGGAAATATGACCTTGATATTGTTGACTGATCACCCCTAGTTGTAAGACCTACGATATGCGATTATTCTTTGTACCAATCATCTTAAAGTTTAATTAACAGACGAATTATACCAAGTTTTGGTATAGACATCACAAATGAATAAAGTTTGTTGGATTTAACGTCCCATCGGCATTATTTCAATCATTTGGAGACGAAGTCTACTTGAGACACATAAAGTGCTGTCATACTTCAGTATCACGCCGTAGACATGTGGCATGATACCACACCTAGTAACATTATCTTGACACCGGGCCAACCAGTCCTAGAACTACCTTATATGCTGAGAGCCAAGCATGGATGCTATACCATTATTGTTTTCCTACTTTTTATGTTGCTGCCGGGGATCGAATCCACGACCTCTCTCATACGAGGCGGACGCCCTAACCACTTTACCACCGGGGACGGTAAATAAATACATCATAAATATACCTAGTCTACGTATACCAGGCTTAAAACGGTAGGATTACCAGGAATATTTTTTTCTCAATTGGTGCTTAGTTAATTTTGAATTGTATATTCAGACGCACTGTCACCCAATGTAAACATCCATGGCTGTTAATAATGTGTGGTTACCCAATCACATTCACTCTTCACGCATTCGAAAACGTCATAGTATCGAAGGAAATCGCCGCCAATATTCTATCTTACAACTTCTAATTTCTATACCTCATAGTACATTTTCCAACATCTTGAGGTTATTATTTCATACCTCTTACTTCCAACTTCTTGTAAACTTTCGTTAATTTAAATTTTATCTTTTTTTTTTATTCGCTTACTTAGAATCACCAAGCAATTAAAAGTTACATAATGGTCATTCGGAAAGATAACATTTAGAAACAGAGACTCATAAATTAGAAGTTAGAAGCTAGCGTATAGAATTTAAAAGTTAGAACTTCGGACATAGAATTTGAAGATTAGAAGGGCACCAGAAATCATTGATTCTCGGCTCAACGTAAATTGTATTGAAGATGGAACCAGTATTACTGGTACCCTTCTAGCACAAACAGCGCAAAGTTGACTTCCCTCGAGTCGAATTCATGCCAATAACTAGTTGCAGCATAATCATGTTTGTATGAATACATTTTCAGTTGTCGGCAATTTCTATCGATAAATCCTAAAGATCTTCTTTCGCCAAACTTCGGACTACAAAATCTCATATGCCGATGTTCCAAATCCCATGTACATCATGATCATATCCATTATTATACCCCCCACAAACGTAGTTTGGTGGGGTATAAAGGAGTCACCATGTCGGTCGGTCGATCGGTCCGTCCGTCCGTCCGTCCGTCCGTTTTGTCCACGCTATTTCTCAATAACTACTGGATGGATTTCAATCAAATTTCATAGGAAGCTTCACTAGCAAGACTAGATGTGCATATTGCGAAATGGTTACAGTTCACTGATTTTCTTTTGTGTTATTGCCCTTTGCTGATTTTCTTTGCATTATTTCCCAATAACTAATTTACTTTCTTTAGCTTCAGTTTTCCTCATCTCATTTATCTGTTGATGAACTTAGAACTTTATTACATATACAATTTTAATTTAGCTGGTCATTTAATTTTTCTTTAATTATTATTATTTATTTATTTTTTCTTTATTATTATTTTTTTTTTTTTGCATGTGCATGCTGTTCAGACTAATTTGTTTACGGTGCCCTTACTGAATTGATGAATGTTGGATTTTTTTGTTCAAGACAACCACTGAACATAATAAGATATTCCTTTTTTTATTAGTCTTTTATAATTTGTCACTTGAATTCATCAATTCAGTAAATGTGACTTATCTCCTATAGCTGGGCACTTGATTGTAAACAAAGGCTGTGTGTGTGTGTGGGGGGGGGGGTATTCATCACCTTTAGTGATAGCTCTAGATGACATTAAGCAACCCCCAACTACCCATACCTCTTTACAGTGGGGGGGGGGGGGGGGGGAGCGCAACGAACCATCAGAAGGGGGATTTAAGAATTGTTATGATTTTCAACCTATAAGGAAAAGTTGTTCATGGCTATTATTATAAAATGAAGGCAAAAAGACAATTTAGAAACCATCCTTTTGCATTGAAAAGTAAATAATGAGAGGGAAAAATCGTTTTTGAGGGGAAAATTCAGTGCCAGTTGGAAGAAAAATGGACATTTTATGCCGAGGAGAAACTGCCCTTAGAGGGCAGTAAAATTCAGCCAAAAAAGTCACTTTTATTTCTTCTAAATACTGTGTGAATATGGGTATACAAATAAGGCACATGTAGGCTTCAATCTGGCAACTCTCCTAGTTATTCCAAAATGCATATAGAGCATTTGCATTCTGTACACATATACATCATCATTTCATTAAATGCAGCTTTAATTTACACGGGTCTACACCTGTAGTTTATTTCTAATAATGCCCTTTGTTTTCTTTGCCAAGTTTTATATTGTTCAGAATTTTGAAAACTAAAAAAAAAATGAATTGGATTGTAATATTCATTAAAAAAAAAAAGATTGTGTAGGAACGATATTGATGCCCCGCCCGCATATAATTCGGAAGTACAAGGCTTTTATTTATTGCTGGGATGGGTTGTCCATGTTATGATGAATAAGTGTGCAAAGTATCATAAAGACTCGGATTAACGGTTCTATTCCTGAGAAATCAGCTTAAACGTAAAGGTAAACCTCAGTGTCAAGATTGACGGACGGACGTACGTTCTAACTAATTGGTTTTAAGTGACTCTCCTATTATCAATTGTATATTAAGTCTAATGTTCTCATAGAAATGCCACATAAAACCAGAGATCAAAGGATCCTAATCCGTTGTTCCCTCGCCCTTTAAACCAAGTTTGTAAGCACGGACGGGCGGATATCTAGACCGAAACACTATATTGCCCTCAACAAAGTTGGCGGGGCATAAAAAAGTTTTATAGTGCTGATGCTATCTTCAAATTATGACTTACACAAATAACGGAGTAGCTCAATAAAACATCAAAAATACGACCTAACTAGAGAAAAAAAGTACAGGTACTTTTGCTTGGAATCCCGAT
Source organism: Solen grandis (assembly GCA_021229015.1). Lineage (NCBI taxonomy): Eukaryota > Metazoa > Mollusca > Bivalvia > Adapedonta > Solenidae > Solen > Solen grandis. The sequence continues at coordinate 43,157 of JAIFHC010000489.1, forward strand.
TTTTATGTTTTTATGTTTAAAACGAAAGTATGGTTTGTGATTGTATATATCTAACTTCCATATTTTTAATAATGCTTTAAATTCTTGACTGATTAAATCGAGGGGAAGCGAAACTAGGCTAAGTGCATATAACTACATAATCATTTAACCTAGTTTCGATCTCACTTATTGAAATGATTAATGGGATATCATTACTGAAATACACGAAAGTCTTTGATTGAACGGACAAGCCTTTAACAATTTAAAGGAAGACCCTAGTTATCGTCTCGAGATGATTTTTTAATGATTGGTAAAATTAGAAGTAATGTTTTCTATAGATGTATCTAAACAAATCAATTTTGAAAATACACAATGAACATCCTTTACCAGCAATACAAGTAGTACGAAATTTGTAATGTAATTTGAAATAGACTGTGACCACCTGCATAGAAGAGTTAGGCAAGAAATAGCTATAAATGAGACACCTTTGTTCTGGACAAGCAGTCGAATTACAGTAGGTGTTGGGAGTCTACTGTTGGATACTTTATTTGCTTATAATCCCTCCAAATATATACCTGCTCCTTCAGTCACTTTATATTAATATGACGTAATAATATAAAGGACAACAACAAAAACAGTTCAAAACTTTGATCGTAAATAAAATGAAGTAAATGCACATGTATCTAAAATACGGTCTATATTCCACTTTATTCAACTAAAGTTGATACAGAAAATACAAACAAACACTCACCCAATTTACTGGTCTTCAAGCTCAGCTCAGCTCCAATGAAGAAAATATGGCGATGTGTTCCGTGTTTATTTATATGCGTTGTTTACGAGGTCTTACGTCACACAACTATCTTTTTGTGACACATGGCTATTTATATACACCATTCTGCCAATATGACAGAGTATTTCAAAATGTCGCTCACTCATAATGATTGCGTAACTTGATATTAGCAATGAATAACAAAAACAATTCACCAAAGAAACTGTAGATAACCATCTCTTGTAAACAACATATTATTTCCTAACAGTGGGCAAGGAAACTATATTGCATTTCTTTCCGGTTTCAACAACAGCATGTTTTTGTAAATGTTTGTGCCCATCATTTGCATTTTTCGTTTGTTCTGTCAAATCGACAAGGAAGTTGTCATCTGTATACATATAAGGCATCATTATTGTTATTTTACGATGCAAATTAAAGGACGTCAGCATGCCGAGTCTCAAAAACCAGGTACCGGTCCAATTCGGTACTGAAGTGCCAATATGTGTGTATCGTATATCAAAGAGCTGACGAACTGAATGCGGAAGACCTTTTAACAGAGACCGACTTAGTTTATTAAAAGCTGGTGGTTTTGATGCAGCATAAACGTAATTGAGTGAACCAGAATGGTTTATGAAAAATGGAAAACAACAATGATGTCTTCAAATGCTTGAAGAATATATCATCTACTATTCAGCTATTTTATCTAAATATAGGGACAGGCAGAGATCTAAAATAAAATATTTCAGGAAGTTTATCAATACACAAACACATACGCAACACAGTTAATAACAAAGGCTTCTCGACAATATTAAAGAATTGAAACAACACCAAAAAAAAAACGGATATTGGAATCGATCATGCAGTGTTCTAAATATGTTGGCACAATTCCTGTAGAACTATAAGAAAGTGCCATGTGTCTGAAAAGCGGTTTAATACCATTGCAGGCGGGGGACGCCCCCGCCGAAAAAAAAAAGTTTTACCCATTTTTCAACAAATCAAAAGCGAATTTTTGAAAGGAACAAAAATCGAAGTTACTATAGAGACATAAGTTTTGATACCCTTCTCAAATCAAGCTCTAAGAAATGAGGCTGATAGTGATTGCAGAATAAATAAGCGTGACGGAAAAAAGTGACAGACAGAAAAAATGGAATAGCTATAAGATGGTGATGCAAGAGTTATGGAACTTGTGCATGACAATTCCTCTTGTCAAGCTCTGTTCAACAATGAAATTTCATATCAATAGCATGGGTAGAGCAAGAGTTATTACAGAATAAAAAAAAAGTGACAGAAAGACACACATGCAGAAAGACGACACAGAAGTGTTTACCCTGTGTACCCTCTGTTACAGCAGGTGACACAAAAAGTGTTAAGCTTTCCTTAAAGTTTGTATAGTTAGTTATCTTATAAATAACGCTAAGTTAAATAACAAATATGTTACCTAGAATAATTAAAAACCACTCAGTAATTTTTTTTTTTAATTTGGTAAGATCAACCAATATGCCTCTTCGAATTTTTGGTAAATTTTGAAATTAATCTCTGAATTATGGATATTTTAGCGACACTTGTATAAGCACCTTAACCTGGTAATGGTTAAACCAGTCTTAAAATGGGTTGGGTAGGGTAGCAATTTATTACGTATTTCAAATATTTTGAGTCAAAGAAATAATTTAACATGTAAAGTTTGTTTGCCGAATGTTTTTGGTTTTTTAACGACAATCAATAACAACAGACTTTCCATAAAAAGATAAAACATAGTATTTAGAATTCCTTCTTTTTCACAAAAGTTTCATGTCCGAGCTTTAAATAAGAAAAATGTTCATAGGTCCAAAACCGTTGTTTACATTTTGTTTATATTTTTCATACAGGTGTCCACTTAGGCATACACCACTAGTTAAGACTAAATTTGAGATAGAAAATTATTTAACAAAGACGCATGACATTTTTGTAAACTGTAATGTAAAATTTCTAATAAGAAAGTATAACAAACTTGCAGTGTTTGAAAGAAAGGTCTTAAATTTTCAAGTTTGATTTACACAACTGTTGTTCAGCAGTTTAGAAAAAATAATATCTTTTAGAAAATATATATCAACAACAAGTAACTATGTTTTCTATAGAATAATTATAAAAAACTTGTTTTTTATGTAATAGAGAACAGTTTATATCAATTCTCTCTAACCCTTTACAAACTTAATTAAACTTATCATTACTAATTAAATAACGTTTTTATTCTTATACTGGATCTGATATAGACATTAATGAATCAATATACATAAATATATATCTGTTAAAACTCCTTGTATTAAATGAACAGGACGATAAAATGTAAACTTATACTCTCGTTTCATATGTCCATTTTGTATAAACACCTTTATAAGTGTATATTGTATTGAGAGTGTGGCTAAAATCTGAAAAGAAAAAAAAACCTGAAACAATCATTGTTTATTTTTCTGTTCTCCAAAGTGCCCATTATGGCCCCACTTCTGACCTGATTGGATATATAAATATGCCTTTGTTCTGTATGTATATTAGGGTATTAACTCAACAGCTGGTTGTTGGGCGGCAAACATGCAGGGACCAGACTATATATCGGTTATTGCTATTGCCTTGTATTGACCGGTTGAGACTAGAAATGGACTTATAGATCAAGACATAGAGACTACCTCTAACCAATACCTGGAAGGATAAAAATAATGTGTCTGCTTAAACATTTCACCGACATTATTTCAGTTATATGTTTTTAACATATAAAGTGTATTCTCACTGCGATATCACGCTGAAGATACGTGATATGATACCACACTACAAAATCACAAAAGAGACGGTTGTGATAAGCTCTAACAACTCGGCCACCTGGGCCGGTTAAGAATAAAGTATTGCTGACAGTGTCTTCCTGTTGTTGAAATTCAAGCCAAAATGTGCATTCATGCTTGCACCATGATCAACTGAGCACATAATTGTTTATGCATTCTGGATACACATTTCCATGAACAAATAAGGAAAACTTTGTTTTGTAAGCTTTTTTCTCGTAATTCATCGCATTAGGTGTGATTTCTTTCCACATATTGGTGTTATATTTCATAAAAATGTATTCGGGTAAACGTTTTCCCTGAATGTTGGTGTCACAGTTTATATCTTTCATAAAATGCAACATGACCTTCACATTTTAGAAGTATAGTAGCATTCCACATATCATATTCTATAAGCATAACATTTCCTAGTATTGTTTAGGGAAGTACAATGTACTAGATAGTATCTCTGAAATATTTTCCTACAGGTTTGTGACAGGTTTCCTTTTTTTTACAAGCGCAATGTGTCCTTCACATTTGAGATGAATAATTACCTTATATAGATGAAGTAAGTATTTACCTGGAATATATCAAACGAATTCACAAATATTTAAAATAGCTTTGCTTATTGTTAAAATTTTATGTTGCTGGATCTTCAAGTTACTATTTTAAAATGAACCTCATTCCCCATAAAGAGGTCTGTCCTACAAGGTAAAAGTCTATCACTGACCCTCTTTTGATGCATTACAAAAATCATAATGGTACACTTCAATGTAACAACTTTGGGAGCTGCACATTACATGAACATAAAGTTTTTCCCTTTCAAATGATTTCCATGGTGAGGCAAAAAAGGAATTTATATCTGTAATAGGGACCTTGCTAAGGTTCCAAGTCAGAGAGAAACCTACATAATACAAAAGCTGTCATAAAATTATAATTTCAATTTTGTTTTGTCATTAAAATGAAAAGTTGTCAATAAACTGAGTAAGTAAAACTTGCGCGTATGTTTTGTTTTGTGCCTGATAGAGAGGGAGATAGATCATCAAAAATATGTTTATAAGTACATGCAACAAATGTGCCATAGGAACTCCTCCATTAAAACTGTATGTACCTCATAGATATTCATTTACATTTTTTTTTACTTCATGAGTATTCATTTATCCAACTTAAAATGGTCTATGAAAACATATTTTTTAGAATATGATTTACATTATTGTATGCACATGAACAAGCAGAAGATACCTGCTCTGTTAACCTATGCATCTGAGGCAAAAATTAAAGATGTTGCATCACAATAGTAAAAATGGTATGTAAACAATGCCTTGAAAGTAACCAGTCTTTGATCATGAATACATACCACAACATATAACAAGAAATCATTTCATAAAACAAAGCAAATTCACCAATTTGTTCAGCACAGTTTGCTTCATATACATATGAAACTGCAGGAACCAAAACATTTCTAAATGGAATAGCCATAGCACAAACTCAATGAATATTCTACAGAAGTGAAAAATGAGAAACCAAGTTGCATAAAACTATAAACTACAGTACATAAGTATGCACAATTAAAAAAGATTCACTTTTCAGTCAGGTTACAAAAGAGAACAATAAAATTTTCAGCAAATTCATCTTTCATTCCATTACTTTGCCCTATATAAACTATCAACTTACACCAGAAAAACAGGTGAAAGAATTCATGTTGCAATATCTTTGAATCTGTTGCTCAAGGAGGAATTATAATATGAATATAGTGTCACAGTACAATTCACTGCACATTCCTAGAGTATACCAGGGATCTTGTGTTTGACTCCCATGGCTGCAGAACATTTTTACCCAAAAAACATATAGCATCAAACATATTGCTATTGGCCTATGACAAAGGCCTGTGTTATGCTGCTTTAAAGTAATTATGTAACTCTTGGAATTCAGAGTTTCAATGCACCTATCAATATTTTGCCCCAGGGTTTGTGGGGAGGGGCATACATGGGACTTTTGACAGAAGAATGTTCTCAATAGGCCGGAATCCTGTGCAAACTGCAAAGCATATCCATTTGACAAATTTCTATTGCTCTTTAGTGATGAAAGAAAAAAAGTCAAGTTCCCCTGTCAGGTTAGCCTATACCCCTCCTGGAGCAAAATATTGATAGATGCACTAAGACAGACCTTAAAAATATTAAACATTTGCAAGCAGTCTGGACAGGTATTAATTAACAGTATATATTCGTTCCATATAACTTTCAAAAGCACATTTTAAACATTTTCTTTTCAAAGATCTGCTGTCTGTTGGAACTTTTCTAGAGCACAAGGTCTTTATGGGCACAAAACATTTAGATTTTTCCTTAGAGTGCTTGGGTGCACATACACAATACTCTCTGAATTTACAAATCCATCAATCAGTCTATAAAAGTTCTTTTTAACTATGCTTTAGGTGGTCAACATTAAGTGGAGGGGATATGATATGGGTATTTTGTCAACTATGGGTTTGGTGGTCCAACATTAAGTTGAGGGGATATGATATGGGTATTTTGTCAACTATGGGTTTGGTGGTCCAACATTAAGTTGAGGGGATATGATAAGGGTATTTTGTTAACTATGGGTTTGGTGGTCCAACATTGAGTTGAGAGGGTATGATATGGGTATTTTGTCAACTATGGGTTTGGTGGTCCAACATTGAGTTGAGAGGGTATGATAAGGGTATTTTGTCAACTATGGGTTTGGTGGTCCAACATTAAGTTGAGGGGTTATGATATGGATATTTTGTTAAACTATGGGTTTGGTGGTCCAACATTGAGATGAGAGGGTATGATATGGGTATTTTATCAACTATAGGTTTAGTGGTCCAACATTGAGTTGAGAGGGTATGATATGGGTATTTTATCAACTATGGGTTTGGTGGTCCAACATTGAGTGGAGGGGGTATGATATGGGTATTTTGTCAACTATGGGTTTGGTGGTCCAACATTGAGTTGAGGGGGTAGGATATTGGTATTTTGTCAACTATGGGTTTGGTGGTCCAACATTGAGTTGAGAGGGTATGATATGGGTATTTTATCAACTATAGGTTTGGTGGTCCAACATTGAGTGGAGGGGGTACGATATGGGTATTTTGTCAACTATGGGTTTGGTGGTCCAACATTGAGTTGAGGGGGTAGGATATTGGTATTTTGTCAACTATGGGTTTGGTGGTCCAACATTGAGTTGAGAGGGTATGATATGGGTATTTTATCAACTATAGGTTTGGTGGTCCAACATTGAGTTGAGAGGGTATGATATGGGTATTTTGTCAACTATGGGTTTGGTGGTCCAA